>VZUA01059369.1:0-37777 GCA_013401035.1 Horornis vulcanius
GTTCTGTATGCCAAGGGAAGGAGGGCAGTCTGGAGTGCTGAGGAAGCTGAGTGAGCCAATCATACTCAGAAAGGAGGGTAGGGGGATATTTCATACAGGGGAGAGGTATCCACAGCTGTCTTCTTGCTCGAGCGAGGCTGAATGATGGGCATCACAAATCCTAAGGGGCTCTCAGCAGGAATGGGACAAACATCCTCTGCTGATGGTTGGAATTTGAAGTAGATCAAAAATAGACAGTGTATGAAGTGTATTAATTAAGGGGGTTTCAGCTGTCACAGGGAGCGAGGATGCAATTAAATGTGCAGATCTTGTTGCACTTTCTTATTTGTAATGCTGGGTAGGTGCAGTTTCCTGTCACTCTCACACACTGATGGGTCTGTTGTCCTGATTCCCAGATGAGGGAATGATCTATACCGTTGCCTGACACCCTGGCCAGGGAGATGGGAGGGTCATCACATCCTGGGAAATGGAGAATGAAAAAGTCATGAGACACGTGGTTTCAGCAGCAACTAAGTAATACAGCAACTAAGAGTTGATCAGTGGAGTCTATTTAGAGCTGTTTGCCCAGCCTGTCTCTAAGCATCCCCAGTGACAACACCTGTTCCCATGAGATTTCCACTTGGATTTTCTCCAGTGCAGGTGCACTGAGGCTCACTGTGACTGGCATTCAAGCTGTGGGAGCCCATATGGCAGGAGAGCAGCAGTCCCTCAGCAGTACCCTGAGTAAGCCTGGAGGCTGGAACATGACTTGCTTATAAATACCAAAACCAAGACAATTGCACAGTTTACTTCCATGGGTGCTCAGAGGATCAGATCCTCTCCACTCTTCTACCAAACTGGTCAGCAAAGGCCACAGAGTTAGCTGATGGGAGGCAAGCAAGCTGCATAGAATTGTGATTGCTCTGCAGAACAGTCTCTTCTGCTCTGGAAGACTGCTTCTTTGTGGGGATTTGGTTTTATGTCAGTAGCTCAGAAACAAGCCCAAAGGCAGGCAGGATCAGGGGAAAGCACTCTGCAAGGCATTGCTGGAAAACGTGCTGACTGTGATGGTAGTCACTGTCACTTACTGGCCAGACTGGTATTAAATTTTCCCTAATTGCTTGCAAAATGAGAAAATGCTTTTGAATTACATTCATCATTTAGGCAAATATTGGCCAGACTGGTGAAAGTCTGGAGATCACATCTTTAGGAGTGCCAAGAGCATTTCCCACTGGCATAACTGAATCTGGAAGTGGAGCTGACTTCCAGACTTGATAAACCTCCCAGGGATGGTCCCTTTTTTCTTATAACAAGAAAGAAAAATTTGGTGACAGTACTATTGTGCCATGATGCACAAAGGATGTGATTATTCAAGAGCAAAAGCATCTCAGTGAGTAAGAGAACAGAGGGATCAAAAGGAGAACTTGCTGCTTTGACTGGGGTCCTGGGTTTAGGCTGAGTTAAGTACCTGGGACCTGATGCACTTTGAAGCAGCATGGATTTTCCCAGGTGGGAATAGCATACTTACTTGGATACACAGTATCAGGAGAACTAAATTCTGATTTTAAAAGTTGTGTTTTTCACTGACTGGCCCATATTGTGTTCTAAGGTGGGTGTAGAAGACCTATTGCTTACATTCAGGGGAAAAGTGGTGAAGGAAAAAATGTGCAGTTTGCATTTAATGTGAATCTGCCACTTCTTAGCAACATGCAAGTAAAAAAGACCCAATGATCAAAATGTTCAGAACGGACCTTATTCAAGTTATAAATTCCTGAAATTGCAGAACTTTTCCTTCAGCCATCTTTCTGCATTTAGCTGAGTGCTCAAAGAGTGACAGTTTCTCTAAGATATTCCCTAATGATAACCATATTCTAAGGAGACCAGTTACAGCATCGTTATCATCTCTTACTCTATGAACATGTTATGTCAGGTTAATAATGGTTGCAGCAGGAAAGTGTGATCCAGCCCTCTGAAGTGCAGCCCTTGCTAACATTCCTGTAAATGATTGGAGGTACATGAGTAATCTTACTGAGTTCATTTGCCTCTTAATTTCTAACTACCACCTTGAAAAGCAGATTCAAGCAGTATATGTAGAAAGTCTGCTTTGTTCTGTTTTTAAGACATGGCAGGGGTTCAGATCCTCCTTCCTGCAACATAAATACTGTGCTTGCTGCAATTTTCAGCAAAGATAAAGCACTTCCACTCTAAAGGGAGAATTTCTATTTTATGGCTTTCACAAATCACAATGGTCAAGGTAGTGGGGTATCTGCAGAGACAGCTGGTGTTGCTGTTCCAGTCATCTGAAGAGCGCATTGGGATTTCAGGGAGCTTGGAGGCAGCTGCCCTCAGGAATTCTGCCTGGTACCTTGCAAGCACTCTTATCCTTGTCCCTCTGCCAAGCTGTCCAAGGGGAAGCTCATTAGTGCTGGGTTGGGGAGCTCTGAGGAAGGCATGAACCTTGCAAGGTGTGAGAAGCTCAGAAGTGGCCCAGTTTCCCATATGCCAAGATCACAGTCCAGGAAAACAGGGTTTGAAGCATGGTGATGGTAAATGGTGCCATCTGTTTCCCCAGAAAATCAAATTGCCTGGATAAACTAGTCTCTTCTTTAGAGAACTACGCTGATCTTTAGAAACTGTGCACCATGGATATTGGTATGAATACTCAGGCCATTCACAGTAATCCAGTGGCAGACTGAGGCTTGTAAATCTTCCAGCTCATGCTTTTACACTCGTTTTTCTCAAGCTGTGTAACTGCTGCCCCACTCTGAGCTGGGACTGCACTTGAGGCAGTTCCTTCTCACTCTGCTTGTGGAGTGGAGTGACAACCAGGCATGATGCCCAGAGGCTGCTGTACCTTTCTGGAGCGTGGTCCATATGTGTGGAAGCAAATCTCATTCATGCCCAGGCGTGCTGAAACCCCTAGGATGCTTCAGCCAAAGTTAGCTGGAAAAGAGTAGATGCATTCCTGTGATGTTCCTACAAATGCAAACAGCAGTCTGGTTTCCTTGGGAAGCTAAAAATGCTGTGAAATGCTCTGTTTAATTTTGTCTGGGATAAAATGTCCCACAGGGATGCTTCTCCTGTCCCTTTCCCTTCCTCGTGATTCCTGTTAGTGGTCCCCACCATGCTTTGTGTTGGTGCTGAAATGTGAGCCCTAATGGAAGTGTCAGGCAAGGAGGAAACAGGCTTAGGGTTGAGTCCAGCAAAAAGTAATCTCTTATAATCCCTGGAAAATGTTCTTTCAGAGCAAAAAGATGTAAAGAAATCTAACAGCTCTATCCCATCAAATGTAAACCCATCTTTGGCATTAGATTGGTATGCAGGCTTATTCAGGATGTCAGGGTTCCTTAATGCATTAAATTAACAGTGTAGATACTGTTAATGTTGCTCATGGATACATCCAGAGGAAAGCTGAGTTGTAACTGTTGTGGGAATCAAAGTGCAAGCTTTTAAGACTTCTGTCTGAAACCCCCTGCTAAATTGATATTTTTGGTCCCGTTAACCACACAGAGACACGCACAGAAACCAAACATCAAACAGCACACAGAAGTGTTTTTTGTTTCTTTTGTAAGTACTGCTACAGCCTCAGAAGTGAGAGGGGAATTGAAAGTGGGTGGAGAAAAAAAGATCTTTAAACTGTTAAAAAAAAAAAAATCCTTGCTCTAAAATTTCTACTGCCAAATTTCATCACAGACTAATTCCTTGCAGCTGAGCTACAAACCTCTATGAAAATAGGGGTTTACAGTGGAAACACTGACTAACTATAGCTGTGCAGTCCCATGAATAATGACGCTCTAATTACGCCTTATGATTTACCAAGACCTGCTTTCTGTATAGCTGTTACTGGTTTGGAGAGCAAGATCTTTTTTTTTTCTTGACTGTGGTTTGCTTCTTTTTGTTCATATTGTGTTGGCACATAGTTTTTGAAAAGCTTTTCTCTGAAGGGAGCTGGGTAGACATCTATGATTAAGTATGAAATGATTGGTTAAGCTGTTTGTCAAAGTTATAAATAGGATACCACACAAACCCAACACTAATCTCGCTGAAAGACAGATACTGGCAACATTTCTTAGTCATCTGTTCCTGACACTCAGGGGAGAGCAGCTACACTTCCATTAAGTTTTCAAACAGAAGTTGCCTAAAATACATTTCTCTGGTAAAATTTTAGGCATATGCACTGTAAGCCACAATGAGATCTAGCAGGGTGTTGGAGTTTTAAATGTTCATCCCAGTTTAAGCCTGGTCCTCTGGATCTGCTCCTCTGCGTAGGGGTGATGGTTTGATGTTTGTGGAAACAGATCTGTTCATGAAGCAGTTCTGGCAGGGCCAGACTGATGTCCTTATCCCCTCATACCCCTGGATTAATTTTAAGGGCAGAAGAGGAGGTCCCTAGGGATGTCCTTTGCATCTTCAGGTTTACAGGCAGCTTTCTGTAATCTGCTTTTGGGAGATCAGATGGAGACATAAAAAGAAGAGCAATGGCACAGGTTTCACTTACGTGCGTCTGCAACCAGAAGGGAAAGGCAGCATATTGAATTCCTTCTGCTGCAGATCTCTCACACAGCAGCTTCTGCAGACTCCAGCCTGGATGCTGCTACTTGTCCATCCCAGCTCTGCATCAGCTGCATCCATTCTGTCAGACTGGAAGTCTGCAATTTCGTGTTCCCACAGGATCACCCCGTATTTGCCGTTTGCTTTCATGATGCCTCAAATTGTAGGGAAGGGCTCCACAGTTCGGCACTTTTACTGCTGGCCAAGACATTCATGAGACAATTAAAGCAAAGCAATAGCTGAAGGAGAGCCAAGCATTTCTGGGGCTGAAAAAAGCTTCAAGTTGCAAAGTGAAAAAGCCCACAGCAACCAGAACTTGCCCCTCCAATCCTGCACCTTCCCACATCCCTGCCAACACATATAGCAGGGAGTTTTAGAGGAAGTATAAGCACTTCTAAATTATGGCATAAGTCAACAACTCTTCATAGGTGAAGTCTCTTAATTTTTTACAGAAATCTAAAAAAGGATTTCTTGAATTTGTGGAATTTAGACAATTCAGACAGGCATATTTTTATTTTTAACTTTGATAAGAGCACACACATCTATGAAATTTCAGACTAATGAGCTTCATTAAACCTAATTTCTTAAATTTTTAGACATAGACATTTTGGTTTTGCAAACTCTCAGAATCAGATTCAGGTCCAAAAACTTTGTTTAATAACTATTTTAAAATAAGGTTTTTTGCAAATTCAGGAGTCATTTTCATTTTTACCAGCAGACAGAGTGATTGAGGGTTTTTTAAGCTTCCTGATTTTCCCATGGGAGATTTTTGTTGCTAGAGAGCAAAGACTCTCCTTGTGTGAACAGAGCACCTCACCTGGGTGAGCTGGCAGCCAGGAGTGGGGCTCATCAAGGTGGGCAGCAGTGCCCTGTGCAGCCTTCCCAGCCTTCTCTGGTGTGGTACATCCTGCTCATCCCAGTGTGCTGCAGGGGTGGCAGAGGGATAAGGAACAGGGAGTGCCTTCCAGGAGCCCAGGGCTGTGCATGCAGCTGAAACCCAGAAAGATGGTTTTCATGATTTTCACACCAGCATCAACTACTTGAGTTTTGCTGGGATTGAAAGGAAATGTTCTCTAATTGCTGACTTCTCCATGAGAGGTTAATACAGGTTTGTTCTTTGCACTGAAATGATTGGGACCGGCCATGAGCACTGCCCATTCTTGAGCAATAATTTTACAAGCTTGCTTTCTTTAGTCTCTATCTCAAACCAGCCCCTGGTGCAGTACCACTATTTTCCTTGCAGAGCTTTAGTAGGTGATCTGGAAAAGCCTTTTGGTTTTGTCCCTTCCCCAATTTCCTGACATGGATTATATGAATTATTGCCCCAAAGTCTGGGGTTCTTTAATGGAGAATAAACCAAAGGACTTTGGCTCTTAAACTTCTTGGTGGGAACTACATCTTTAATCCTTAGTTTACTACTCAGATTGCTTTTGCAATCTGATCCTACTGGCACAGAGTTGCCAGGGTGTGAGGAAGAGCTGACAGTTTCTCCAGTAGATACTTTTTCTGAGAAGAATCTGGTAAAAAAGATTCTGTTCAATGAATTTCTTTGCCTCTTATGTAATAACATATTTATGTTGTTATGAAGTCTGCAGTGAAGCTGCATCTGATAAGAGTGATAGGTTTCCATTTTGATCTTATTTTAGATTGCAGCAAACTGAGGATAAAAAGACTCTTTGTTCCAAGAAGAAAAAACAGAACCAAACATCTGGTGAGAAGCTGATGTGCTCAGGACAACTCTGAAAGATGTTGATAGTGATGGATTGTGACACACAACTTCACACAAGTGTTATGTGAAGAGACAAGATAATCCTTCCCTTGTCTAAGATTCATTTTAAAAATTTTCTGGTTTTTGGGGAAGGGGAGAGGAAAGAGTATAACAGTGCACTCCCTGTGTGTTTCTGCATGATTCTTGCAACTGGTCTAGTTTGAACTGAGGGCTTCTTTCAGGACTGATTTACTTGGAGAATGTTAATTGTAGACCTTGTCCTAGCTCCCAGTTGAAGCCTTTCATAATGGATCATCTCCTGTAGCAGTCCTGCTCAGAAGCAACCCCTCTGTGTGCCCAGTGCCCAGAAGAGGATCTGGGGAGTGTTGGATTCAGCGTGTTCAGTCAGTTCTGCTAGCTGGAGGTCTTTCAGTGCTTGCGGTACATGTGGATTTGGCCCTTGATCTTTCATTCCTCTCCCAAACACTGAAAAAGATATTTTCTACTGCAAATTATAAAGCATTTTCTACTCTGTTCTTAAATACAGGCTTGGAATGTTTCACCCTGTGCTGATTCCTGCTGTGTGTGCACAGCTCAGAGGCAGAGTCAGGCCCATGTAGCTCAAGGCAGGTCCTGAGAGAAACTGGGGGAGCAGAGTGATGGGAAGGGGTATCCTGTTTCATTCAGAAAGACACTCCCAAAACCCAAAGGAGCAATGCGTGGGTGAAGTGCTTTCATGCAGAGCTTTTCACTAAGAATCAAGTCTGTTGTCAGCACTTGTGACATTTTCTCTGTTCCCTTCCTCTGGGCAGTTTGCCACTGTAACATACACAGATGACATTAGGATTTGCAGACTGTCGTTTCTGAAGGCACTCTTATCTAATCTGTACTTAGTATTTTTCCAGGACATGGAGGTGACTCTTTCTCCTCTGTTAATTAACTTTTTTTGCCCATGTTTGCCTGCCTTATAAATTCCTCTGACATCAGGGTCTAGGATTAAACAAATTGATACCACACTTCCAGTGTGTGTGAGCTTGACACTGAGCTGACAGCCTGGGAGCCTGAAGTATTTTGACACACGAACAGAGCAAATACAGAGGAAATTGCTGTTCAGCCTCCTCCACATGCTCCTGCCAGGCTCCCAGTTTGAGCAGCCTGTGTCAGTGTTAATGGGGTAGTCCCAAAGTCCTCCCACCCATCAGTGGGTTTCTGCTCGAGGTGCCAGTTGTGACATTTCTCAGAAGTTCCTGTATTTATTCATTGTGTCAGGTTTTCACTGTAATGCAATTACAGAGCAGCACTAACCTGGTAGGGAGCCAACTCCATGCAGTAGCCAGATTAAGTTGTCTTATTTGGTTAACAGTATTTTGATAGTTTATTAAATCCTAGTAGGAGTAGAAAGATAAGAGTGGAAAGAACAAGTATGGATTATCTGCTCTTGGTTGTTCACTCCTGTTGGCATAATCCTGGTCTGAATGATGAGCTGTGCGAACAAGTGTTTAATGTTTTGCTGTTGTCCCATCTTAAACATGTGCACTGCTTTATCAGAATAAGCATATTCTCTAGCTATCTTTTTTCCAGTTTGCTGTTTTTATCACTGATGTGGAACACAGTGCTTGTTTTCTTTATCTGGAACAAAAACATTAGTTCATCTCAGATAGCACAAGCTATTTGATCAACCTTCAGATGGCAAGGCATTACAAAAGCTGCTGACATGGGACAAATCCAGACCTGTGGTGTGCAGCTTGAAAAGACTTCATGCCCCTGAGATAACCAGCTACTCACCCAGCAGCAGCGAAGAGATAGGACTGATTGTGCCAGAGACAAAGCCCTCTCTCCTTACTGAGGCCAGGAGGCAGCAGCGATGTGCGTAGGGTTGCCAGTGTGAGACAGCCCCTGCCCCTTCTGCAGTCCTGCTCATTTGTCAGCTGGGACACTGCTCTGTGGTGGCCTTGGGCCAGCTGAGATTAGCCTGGGTCTTGTCACAGAGCAGGAACTGATGTCCATGAGTGGTTCCTGCAGGATTGTGGTGAAGCAGACAGCTTCCCTGTGGCTCTCCTCTCCACCTTGCTGCATTAGCTCCCAGGCCAGCTCATCTGAGATGTCCCTGAGTCCATGGCAGGGCTGGTTTCCAGCTGCACCCTGCCACCTCTGCTTCTCATCCTGAGTGCATCTTCCTAGCAAGTGCAGGAAAATAAGGTCTTCATTTGAGCACAGCTCTTCTTCATGATCATATTCTGGCCCAGCTTTCTGGGCCAGCCCACGGCCCTGCCCCACCTTGCCTGTCCTCAGCCTGCAGTATTCCTGAGACCAGGGAGAACATGGTTCAGTGCATTTTGATCACAGTGTTTGCTGTTCAATACTTGATATTCAGGCCTGCTGTGACTCCCCTGACATTATGTGCAGACTGAAGCCAAAATGATGATACTCTTAATACAGAATCAGAAAATAGAAGATACCGTATTTTGCCAACAGCTGACTGCAAATCAAAGAAATAGACTGCACAGCTAACATCTGCCTTTGCAATATGGGAAAATATCTGATTTTTACTCTGCTTAACAGAGCAGTCTGATCTCTGGTTCAGTTTGATGGTAGCAGCTATAACAGGAGATGAGCTGTACAGCTGGACACCTTACACAGAAAGGGATGTAGGTGTTTGGCAGAGCTTACCAGCGATGGTTCTCAGGGAAAAGGGCTTGAAGAGCTCTTCCTAGGCTGGTCAGCCAGGACTATCTCCTAGTCCAAATGGTTTTTTGGATAACCCTTCGGAGTTATCTGTGGCAAGACTGGGATTCAAGGCATCATGGTACTGGTGCTGGCTGTGCTGTCAGCTACTTATTAGCATGTGCCACATTATGTTCTCTGTAAAGATATATATTTGAAGATGAATGGGGACAGGGATACCTGAAGCAGGAAAAGCTGGGAGGCATACGGAAAGGGATTTACTTTCATTCCACTACCTCTTTGCAAGGTATTTTTAACACCTCTACCACCTCCAGACTCATTTTGCATCAGCTCTAGGCACTCTGACGTGGTTTAAAAAAACCAAAAAAAACCAGAAAACCCATAGTCTAAACTACTCTGTTTTTCCTCAGTTCCTGATTGTGATGCTCATTAGCCTGGATGGGATTTAGGTGTGAAGAGGGAGAGGCCAACAGAACAGTAATGCCTACAGGGACAGTGCGAGAGGACTGGAGCTCCTCAGCTGCCAGGTGCTCTCAGGCTCTCTGGCTGCACCTGGCCAGGGGCTGTGTCCTGGCATCCCTGCCATGCCTGGCATGCCTTGCACTTCAGCAAGCCTGATTGCCTGAGACATGTCCACCCAGAAAACCCCCAAGAGGGAGCTTGGACTGGAGTTGTTCCTGGCATGGAGGGCTGGACTGAGGCTAGGAGCATGAAATGAGCTGTTGGAACAGTTTGGAGAGCGAGTGGGAGGAGGGTTACAAATATGAGGGAAGAATTATGATGGATTTATCACAGCCTGAAATAAATTAACCTCTGGGAGGAATGATTTTGTAATAATTTGCATTTAGATACTCTGACACAGCCACATAACCCCAAACCTTCTGAAAACATTGTAATTAATTCAATCTCCAACATCCTATGAGAGGGATAGAAATAGCACTATTTACATGGTTAAAGGAGCCAAGGACTCTTCTCTCAGTATTGCGTTTTACACCCCTGGGCCTGCCCTTCTGTCTTGTTTCCAGAGCCTCCTGGTGGGGTAGAAGGCAGCAGCAGTGAACAGCTGGAGAGGTTTCCTGGGCACTGCTAGCTGAGCTCCTGTGTGTCACAGCACACAGCCTGTGGCAGGCGGCCCAGGGAGCCGGTGTGGGCAGGGCAGTGAGGCTGCAGCACACGGCAGAAGAAGCAGGGAGCTGAGCCCTATCAAAGCTGAGCCCTGTCTCAGCTCCTGGTAGTGGTGGCTGTGGGCAGGGCTGTTCCCCTGCAGGAACCCTGGACCCAACTCCATCCCTGAGTGGAATGTGGTCAAGTGATTCAATATTCAGCACTCTGAAGTGTGGTAATGAATTTGATAGCCAAAATGATCTGCTAACCCAGCCAGCTTGAGAGGGTATTTCAAGGACAATACAAGCCTGTAGCTATGTAGTGGGATATTCTCTTGTCATCAGCCTCCTGCCTATTCCTTTCCATTCCAGGGCAGTTAATCATAAATGAGATATTTGCTTGATGCAGTTTTCATGCCTGCTCTACCCTGGTTCCGTTTCCAAGGGACCATGCAGTCAGTGGGTTACATCCCACCCCAGCTTCAGCAGCTTTTGCAGGAGAGCTGGCTCTTCCAGAGAGAGACAGATTGAACTTCACATTGTGACTCTGGAAGGCTTGGGCAAGCTGATTGTTTTCAGAGCATCTCAAAGTGCCTCTTCTCTTACTTACAAGTATGTCTTAAATCCAGGGTTCTTAGGGCAGCACGGAGCTGGTGTTAGCTGAGCCATTGAGTGCACCCTGGGCACCTCTGTGCTCCAGTGCCAGACCTGCTCAGGGGTGGGGTGGAAGTCAAGGGCTGAGGAGAGATGCCTGGGTTCCAACTACAGACTTGGCGTAGTACAATTTTCTTTGGGCATGACCCAGTGCTGGCCTTGGTTGCTGGAAGCGTATCCATCATCTTCAAGGAGAGTTGAGCAGCCATCCTTTTGCTGAGACAGTTTGGCTTCTGCCATGCCTGTCTGCTTTCTGCAAAGCTCCTCCAGGGCTGGGAGCACGTGCTGTCCAGCAAGTGATCAGCAACAGGTCAGCTGTACACAGGGAGAACTTGTGTGGCACAGCAGTGGGGAGAGGGCACAGCCTGTATGGTGGAGATTTACTCCTCGTAAAACACCTCTGGCTCTCTGTAGGTATCTGCAGATGTCCCCTGCCAAATGAACCCAGAGATATTTGTAGTGCAAGCTTCAGCAATAGGACAAAGGCAAGTTGGCAAACAAAGGGACTTTGAAATATAAGGAGAACCAAAATATGGTCTGGAGCACATTTATTTTGGAATCAATAGAAAAAGGTTAAATAATAATAGTGAATGTTTCCAGGGTGGGTCAGGTTAAAAAGCAAAGAAAGCAAAGCATGTTCATAGTGCTGTAAGACTGTTCTGTGTGTGCTGAATTTGAGTTACAGAGATAAATGATGAAAACTTTGCTTCCCACTGAGATGGAGTGTGGTGGTGTTGAGCACCACACAAACACCTGCTGAGTACCTTACAAACCTGCAGAATGCTAAGATAAATGCTACTTCAGAAGGGATTGAAACTGCTCTGAGTTCAAGAGTGGGAAAAAAAATCTATATTCAGTTCACAAAGTCATGTAAAATTAACAAGTTTTAGCTATGGGTGTGACTTTCCCCTGCTTTCTGTCTGTTTTTCTGCTGTCCCCTTCTTCTGGGTTGTGTGGAGGCTGTGCTGTGACAGCGGGGTTGAAGCCATCCTGCTCTGACACGCCGTGCCTCGCCCGGGCTGGGAGCGCAGAGCATTTGTCTGGACATGTCCCATTTTAATGAGCACACCTTCCACCACTGCTGCTCCTCAGTGTCCATCTGGGAGCTCAGGCACAGAGCTCTCCTCTCCTCTCCTCTCCTCTCCTCTCCTCTCCTCTTGGAGCAATCCCCACACTTTCCTCCTTGGTTTCTAAAGCCTGTGCAGGGAACCTGCCTGAAGGGCAGCTTTGGTGAACACATCAGTGTGTCCTTGCAGGGACATCCATGTTTGCTCTCCCATTTTCAGGCAGACCTCCTGCCTGAACCCTGCTGTGTTTAATCTTTTTAAAGATGGCTCCATAGCTTGGTACTGATGTTTTAAAGTAGCCCTTTTGCAGCTTCCTCAGGATGAGTGACAGGAGTGAAAGCAGTTTGTGTGGAGGTGGAAGCAGGTCAAGAGCTCATCCTGAATGCAGTCATGAACAATATGCAGGGTCACATGATAAATCCAGATCTACAACCAGGAGAAGACTTTTAGATCACACATTAATATTTTCCTCTATTTCTCCACTGCTGGATCTGCTATTCGGATTTCTAAGCTAGCCCTCCAAGGACCCCAAACCTGCTGCATTAAGTAAGGGAGTCAGAAAAGCATCATGATATGATTAGGAACACAATTAGGGAAGGCACTATAACATAAGGTCAAGAGACTGGGAGCCAAAGCTCTGGAGGTCTCCCAGAAAAATTATTCACAAGGCCAGGAGATGGGAGATCCCCACTGATTTGTCTGGGTTTCCCAAAACAGGGCATTAGGACGGGGCTGTTGGAGGCTCTGCCTGAGCCTGCCAGCCCCGGGGGCTAATGGCACCCAGAGGAAATGGCGGCAGTGCTCGCGTTGTTGAGTGCAAGGCCTCTGAGCACGACCAGGCCCTCACCGGCAAAATTCACCATCAGCTGAGGTGGTAAAGGCACTTCTGGAAACCTCTGGGGTCCCTTGGGATCCACTTCTTTGTTGACTGGCTTTTCAGAGAGTCCAGGCCCTGTAAAGGCCTCGCTTTGTCCTGAGGGCATCAAGGCCCTCATGGAAGGGTGCGTCCCACAGTAAAACTGCTGTCCACAAAACTTCCGTCCTTGCCAGAAATCCTGCGGCAGCAGAAATGGGATGGAAAAGGCCGGACAAGAAAAAAGTTTTTAATTTGCCGTGACAGGAATCAAAGCCGTGTCTTGTCAAAAAATTACAGCTCCCTTTTCCTGCCTGTCTGTCACATGTCAGCAGCCCTGACGCTGTACAGATAAATGCAGCTCTACAGAAAGGAGCCCAGGGAATGACTTGGAACAATCCAGTTCCTGAGGGTAGGAGAGGCTCAGGCAAGCCCTGGAACTGAGCTTGCATTTGGTGTGGCAGGCATGGAGCCACATCATATTTATATTAGACTCTGAGTTTTTATATTTAAGCAAGTTGCTGTTTTTCCTGCTGCTTTGGCAAGGGTGCCTGGGCACTCGTGGGGACACAGAGCGGGCCTGTGGGAGACAGGCAGCCCCCAGGACACACCACCCTGACACTCCTCTCAGCTGGGAGCACTCCACAAGGCTGAAGACGGGAGTTACTCTCCTACAGAAGCTGCTGAGCAGCAATTCCCTTCACATAGACAGGAATACTGGCAGTGCAGATGCCCATGGTAACCTGTTTTCCAAGGGCAGGCTCACCCACACCCTGCAGAGGTTGCTCAAGGGTCATCCGTGAACAGGAATCCAAGGACCAGCAAAATGCAAGCTCATCCTGAAAGGCTTCTGCCTAAAATACGTCAATTAGAGAACACTCCAGTTGCTGTTAGGCTGCTAATGAGGTAACTTTCACAAGGGTAGGACACATGTCCAGTTGCAGAGAACCTTTACCACCCATTTGCTAAGAGCTTTACACTGGAAATAACTAAGGACTTCAATGGGAAGTTCTGGAGACTGTGCAGGTTCAGGATTTGAAGCTGTTGAGATACACAAGATAAAACACAGTTTTAAAGATTTAGGCTCAGCTATGACATTGAGACAGCAGTCCTGTAAAAGTACCAGCAAATTTTTTGACAATCCCAATCAAATTATCTTAAACATGGTAACTGCTTGGTAATTGGTTTATCAGAACATGCTTGGAACAAAGGGATATTTCTTTTTTTTTTAATAAATGTTTGATTTCATTCAAATGAATTCTTACTGGTTGGGTAAGGAGAAATGTAGGGTGTGTTTGCAGGTGGATGTGTTTTTGTAAGGACTCATAAGAACTTGAGCAATTATTTTTAAAATGTTGCTGACTCTGCCTGTGTGAGCACTTGCTTTTCCACAGCAAAGAAATTGCAGAGGGCAGGAGAAGCTCCATACAGGAGAATTTTTCAATTTGACTGCTGAGTGCTCTTACCTTTCCTGTTCTTCCTTATAGCAAAGGGTATATTCAATCAGTGATTGTCATGGCAACCTTTTTGGGGGGTGATCTTGTCTCTTTCCAGGAGATAAATTTTTCACTGAAAATTTCAATACATGTGGAAGGTAATTAGCCACCCAAATTTCACTGACATTCATCACATCTCTGTCTCTTGAAAACTTCTCGCTAGCCTCGCCTCTCTGGTTAAGGAAATGCCTTCTCAGGATAAATTTGGTAGGGCAGGGAGCACTTTGGAATTGTTTCTTTTTTTCTTGACAAAGCAGTTTCAAACAGTGTGCTAATTTACATATTAAGTCTAATGAGTACAGCTGTGATTTAGTCAGGCTTCCATGTATTCTGGGATTCTAGGCAGAGCTGGATTCTAGGACAGTTTTGAGAAGGATACACTTGTATTTCCCTTCTCCTTGCTCCATATATGAATTTCTTCTCCTTTGCTTTTCCTTCACTCACAGTCAACAGTGAGGAAATTTGTGCCTGCATTGACACCAACCACTGTATTAAAGCAGAAGAACTCAAATTAGGTGGTGAATTTAACAGAAAGACCTGATGCAATCCCGGCTACCAGGGAACTGGAATATTTTTAAGCTGAGATTGTCTGGCATTAAATCTTCCCTTTTCCAGACATGGCCATTAAACTGCATTTTTTCTCATTTTAGGGGAGCACCTGCGAATCTGCCCACAAGGCTACACCTGCTGCACCAGCGAGATGGAGGAGAACTTTGCAAACAAAAGCCGCAGTGAATTTGAAGCCATGATGAAAGAGGCTGGTCGCTCTGTGCAGGCCACCCTAACAGCACAGCACAGAAGCTTTGACAGTAAGTAAAACCTGCCTGCTTCCCTCTGCTCAGGATCCAGTCACTGCTCAGTTTCACTGTTGGAGCCAGGAGTTTGTGTTTGACATGCTTTACTCTGCATCTCACTCAACAGTTTGCATGAAGCATTGACCTGCTGGAATTGTAGGAATTGTACTCTGGCAGTGTTTCTGTAAGACCAAGGCATTCTGAGATCTCCATTTCAGAGCAGCCACTGGAGGAGGCTGGCAGACACTGGTGTGCCTTGGCACCAACACAGCTTTGACAGGCATGCTGTAATCAGCTCCTACCACAGCAGAGTAGCATTTGAGGCAGTGATGTAAAACCTGGAACTGTGCCTTGAACTGTAAGTTGAACAATGTGGTAAAGGTGACTGTATAGCCCTCAGTAGGTGGGGAGAGTTTAAGGAGACATGGATTTTTCTTGCCCTTTCCATGTAGGTTGCAAGTGTAAAGGAGGTTAGTTTGTATTGGATGCTTTTAGCTGTCAGCTTTGTACAAACATTGGGAAGTGTTACAGAGCAGGGAAGCTCTTGGAGACTGTGGTGCATAAGATATTGTGGACAAACATTCTCTCCAAAGCCCAGCATCCCTCCTAACATGCTAAGGAAAGGCTAAGGATGGCTCTCTTGCTTTTATTGTTCTTTGAAAAATACATTTTGCAGTGCACAGTAAGCCTGGAGGTCTGAAGGCCACTGGAAATAAATGGTTTACTGGCAAAATTGAGATGACCTGTGATTCAGAAACTGTATCCGTTATCAGATTTTTGAAGAAGGTCAGACATTTAGAATCATGGCCCTCCTAACTTTATCAACAGTCATCATATGGAGTTACTGTGAAAAGGAGTCAGGGAAAGAAGCTGTAATAGCTAGAAAGGTGGAACTGGAAATTCAACTAGTAAATAATAGATCTAAAGAAATAAGCCTGACCTTCAGGCTTATAACCAAGATGAAGTGCTTTTACACTAAATAGAAAGAAAAGGCAGTGCATCTCTGTAAAAGGCATTGTGCGTGTGGCCAAGGTTGGCCACAGCAAAGGCATTCCTTTATAAACTCAAAATTAATTGATTTTCACCCACCTTAAAAGGTGACAGTCTGGATTTTTAAAAGAGCCTGACAATGGTGGTTGCTCAGACTGGTGTCTGAATGGGACCTGACACAGCTGCTGCTGAGCACAGTCCCCAGCCTCTGAAATCCAGCCCTTTGCAGGGGTTAGTGCTTGGCACCCTCTCCCTCCACCCCCTGTCACAGCACTGGCTGCTATATCTGCTTTTTATTTTCACCACAGCCACCCAAAAGAGCAGAGCTCTGCATCTGTCACATAAGAGAGTGCAAAATTTGATGGAAGCTTTGAGGGTTATACTAACAAGCAGAAATTTCCTAGTGAAGAACTGGTTTGGTGTAAGGGTCATGTTTTGGTGGATTAATAATAATAATAATAACAGCAATATGAGTAATAGTAAGCAAAACCAAGCATATACAAGGGGATGCTTGTGTTGAGATGTCAGTTAGAGCCATTTGTTCTCATTGCCCAATATTTTATTTTGTTTTGGTTTTATTTTCAGTGTTTTACAAAGAGAGAGCTTTATTTCTGTGGTGCATACCCAAGTTTCTTTTAAGTATCAAACAAAGAAAGTGTTCAATAAGCCAAGTATTACTTTAACAGACCATAATGCACAGATCATTGGTGTTCTGTTGTGGGAACAACCTCACTTGAGCCCACAGGCCAGGAAGATTTCTCCTGCTTCCATTATACCCTTTTAGTTTGCTTAACTACCCTTGCAATCAATACAGAGTTTATAATTGATGCAAGACATGATTAAAAAAATCATCATATTGTGTCTCAGTTTCAAGCATGACTTTACCTTTAAATTGTACTATTATTTTTTCTTTAGCTACTTCATAAATGGTTTGAAATTGAGGGAGTTCTGGTGATGGGGCAATGGGATCACCTCAGCTCCTGAAACAATGCCACAGAAACTGCCCTAGCTTCCAGTAAATGTTATTAATCTCACAGTTAACAAGACCTTTTGCAGGTAGTGCTGCTTAGAGCTGTTCAATAAGGAGCTTTTTTATGTCAAATTGATGAGTTCTAAGTCTTGCTGGCACCGGATGCCTGCGTTTGTTGGATTTCCTCAGCAGCAGCTTGGAGTGCAGCTTTGGGGTTGCAGAGCTATCGATGCACAGCTTGTCTTCGCGTTAGTGATTTCATTTGGCCTTGGGAGGATGTAGAGAGGCTCCACTGGATGGGGATATCCAACCCTTTCTCAAAGTATTTGTAACCTGGAGATCAGATTATTCGTATATTCTCTCCTAGCAGGTGTGGCATACTGAACTTTAGGCCTGGAGCTGTCTTATTTTTTGGATTCATCACAGCAAATCTTGCACCTGTATTCTCACTGCTAATCAAGGCAATAGTCTCTACTTGTAAATTGTCCAAGCTCCAGATAGAAAATAGTGAGGCTACAGCAGTCTGCCTCTGAAGTAATGTTCTCCATGCTTGTGGTCAACATTTTGCTTTGGAGAATAATTCATCCTTGCAGGTTGTGGTCTGTAAAGCCCTAAATTGCCAGCATGCCTCTGCTCTGAGCTGCAGCTTTGCATTGTTGTAAGGAATTATAGAGTCTGTTGTTTCAGTCTCCCTGGCTGCTTTTAGGGCAAACGTTTTGTGTCCAAGAACTGGGTGTCTTTTATCTCAATACAAAGTACTTCTAGAGAAAATGCACTTGTGAGAAAATGCACGATGACATGCAATAGGTGTAGCCATGTATTCAAAAGTCAGATGTGGGAATAGGATCCTACAGTCTGAGTGCTCTCTCTGCACAGCAGAGGACACATGGCTTCTGAGATGCCCTTCCTCCAGGATCTGCCAGGGCTAAATTTAAACAGCCTACAGTATTGCTTAGCTGCTTACCAGCACATTTGTTGTTTTGCTTTATGTTACTGTAGTTAGCAGAATTTGGGGACATCACTTGCAAGCTATACATGTGGTCACGGGCTTGCTGTTAACTTTTAACTGAAAAGGTAGCATTTTGCTCTATAACCCATTGGTTTTAATTTAAAAAAAAGAAAAAAAAAAAAGGAAAAGAGCCAGAAGCACAGACCAGGAGTGATGGGAGCATATGCTTTTGATAACTCAGTGCTAGGAAGGATGTTGTGGTCAGAGTAAAGGTATTTCATTAGCAAGATTAAAGGCACAAATTCTTTGTTAATTCTGATGGCCCAGGGCTCTTGATGAGACAGGGAGGGAAACGTAGTTAACTGAGAGCACAGCCTGTAGCAGAGACCTACTAGGGGCTGCTAGGATGGTTTTGGTTGGCAGTTATTTGCCTGAAAATTTGTATGTAGCCTATACTTAGAAAGAAAGACATGAATATTAAAAAATAAAAACAAGAGGGGGTATTAAAGGGAGCTGGGGTAGAGCCTCTGTTGAGACTGGTACAAAATACTCTTTCAAAGGTGCTTCCACTGATTGCAGAATGTGCCTCTTTTCAAACCGGTATCTTGTTAGTGAATGGGGAAGATTCAGTACCTATTATTACAAAATTAAATACATTGACAAGGAGCTTTGTCCATGCAGTGGTTCAGGATACAGATGTGAGCTGGCTGTGCCCCCTCTGACTGCTGCAGAACAGGACATTGGCTCTTCAGTTGTGCTGAGAGTGAGTTACAAACATTGCTCGGGTCTGGAGGAGATTCCTGCCGAAAATGAGCTTTTTTTTGCATATCACACAGCTGCATGTCAATGTTGCTCACAGTCACAGGAGTTCTGAACTCCTGTCTTTCCCAGTACAAATTAAACTTGTACTTCCATAATCTGTTGCAGCAATGAGCCTGGAAAAACTTCTGGGCTGTGCAGGAAAGGCTCTAGAAGTGATTTGTGGTTGCTGGTCAGAGCAGTCCCTTTCCAAGGCCGTGCAGTCGGGGATGGCTGCAGAGGGGTGGAAAGAGGGAGCAAGAGCAAGCGGTGCTTGGAGTGACAGTGAGGGGCTGCAAGCAGCAAGGAACAAGGCTGTTTTTCTAATCTTTGTGAAAGCTCAATTGTTGAGAGTCTAATCCTTGTCTGTCTCTCTGTCTTCTCCCTTTTTCCCCACTTAAATCACTTTTTAATAATACTGCAATGGTGCGCCAATCTTTCCTTTTGGTGCACTTAGCAAGCAGTCCCTGTGTGACTGCTGACCTTTAGCTGTGAGCCAGGAAATCTGTCCTTTCAGAATTGTTTCATGTTTTCAGGAAATATCAACAAGCCGAAACAAAAAACCTTGGCTTTTAGTCCACACAGCACAGTCTAAAAATTATTTGTAGCTCTCATAAAATCTGTGATTTTTAAGCTGTGACAATCAAATGTAGATTAAAAATTTTGTGTTTTATAACTGGCTTCTCACTGGAAAGCTGGTGTCATGTAAAAGCTTTCATAATGTCCAGTCTTGGTAGCTGGAAACTGCATATGCAAAAACACAGACCATGCAGATAATTAACATTATTTGAGAGTTAGTTTCAGACAGTTACATATTTCTTATGAAGATGAATCATTGTTTTAAATGTTACAAGGTGGGAAACATCCTAGAATCTGTTACACACTGATGGTTAAAATTTTACAGATTTCTAAAGGTCCCTTGTTTAAAGTTCAACCAAATATGTCTTTGTCAGAGGAACTGAGTTATATAACCCTCAGTATCTAGAGCTACAACCCCTAAAAGCACTGTTGGAGAGAAACATATATAAATATTTTTATTTACATTCATATATACTGTGAATGCTTAAGGAAGCTTATCAGGAGATTGTGGAGTAAGCCTAGCAGGCAGAGCTCTGTACTGTCCTGATGGCTTTCAACCTGGACTACAAAATCCAGACCTGAATCTGAATTTTGCTGGCATTTTCTCAGCAGATGAGAACATGATTCAAGCCCTGATGATGTAAAATTTTAAAGTATCTGAATTTGGTGGCCCATGCACCAAAAGATGTATTCTGAGAGAAGCAGGACTTCTCTGTGCAGAAAATGATTGACACAAGGCCCAAACAAAGGTTATCTGGCTACAAGGGCTCAGTGCATGTGTCCCCAGATGTGTTGTCCCAAAAGCGCTGCCCCACACTTGCACTGTTCTGCTGCCACTGCTCTCGGCTCCGGGTGTTTCTTGGAGGCATCCCATGGTTTGGTGAGGTGCTGTCTAAAAGATACTGTTCATGTAGAAAGAGGGAAGAAGGGACTGGTTGTGCCTTAAAATGTGGAAATGCTTCTGTGTTTCGAAATAAATGCCTTTGTTTCAGAGGTTGTGGAAGGGAGCACTTGTGGAGTGAGCAGAGCTGCTCCAGCAGCCACGGGCTGCTCTCTGTGAGCTGCCTGCCTCCCGCTGCCCCTGGCATCAGCACTGGCTGCTCCCTAGGGCCAGGGATTTGAGTTAGGATTTCAAATGTATTGCTTTTAATCCAGAAACCCCTAATTGCCTGGGAGCAGTCTTTCTTGTGGTGACTCCCCAGGCCAGGGCTCTGCCCTGATATTGTGGTGTGTGGCTCAGTTGGTGGCCTTGGCCATGGGCTCAGCATTGTGGGAGAGCTCTGACCTCTGGGGCACCCTCAGGCAGATGGGAGGCAGCAGGACTCCCAGCACCACATGGCACAGCAGGCTCAGCTGTCCCCCTGGATGTGGGGACATGGGATGGCTTCCATAGCTCACCTGAGCTTTGTCTTTCCTAGCATCAATCTTGCATTGGCTGCCTGCTGTCTCCCAACTGCACATCTACTATGAAGCAGTGCCTGTGCATGGGCATTTTTTTCCCAAATGGAAAAGAATGAATGGGCCTAGAACATTTCAGCTGCTGAACAAAAAGCTGGTAGAGTCAGGGAGACTGGGTTAGAGGGGGGACTTAAGGGCAGAGAGATGTTTGATCATTTTTTCTAGTGATGTCACCAAGGAATAGGAGGAAAAGAGGCCTGGGAATGAATCTCTTTCACTGGGTGTTCATCACCTGCACTGCATTTTTCTGACAGGCCAGGGGCAATGTTTTTGGTAAAATTGCACTATTGAAAACTCCATTGTTTTGTGCCTCTTTCTGCACAGTGCTTGGGCAGCATCGTTCAGAAGAAGCCCATTTGTCCTACAGCTTTGCCTCTGGGATGCATTATCAAAGGATTTAGAGGTCATCAAAGATGATTCCTCTGGCTCCCGCAAACTTCCTTCCCTTAGGGTTGGTTTGGGGACAATACAGACAGAGAGAGCACCGCCTTTAAGCTAAAATGAAAAAGCAGAGTCTCAGGTGGACCCAGGACAGAGAAACAAATAAAGAGGTTCCCTTGGAGGTGTCCATAGGAGAAAGGCAGGAAATACCCATGCTCACTTCATATCTTGTTCCCCCAAGGAACCACCTTAAAAAAAGCCCAGAACAAGACAGGATTGTGCTAGCCAGGCTGTCACTCCCCCACAGTCCCAGTCCGAAGAAAGGAGATGCTTTCATGTGTGGTGCTGAGCATCTCGTCTGGTATTTATGGGTTTCTGGAATGGGGTGCGGTGGCTACCGAGGTGCATTCCTGGGCTGACAAGATTAATCCTGACAGGTCTCTGCCTCGGGGAAGCACATGCTTAGGCTCACCTGTAACAACTCCAGCACCTGGAGTTTTCTCTCTCCTTACAGCCGCTTCTCTTCACATTTAATCTGGAAGGCTCTGTTCTGTGCTGCAGGGTACATAGCAATGTACGTGCAGCACTTTGCTTAACAGATGGCATAGGCACGATATTGTCTTTTATTGAAAGAAAAGAGAACAAAATGCAGGAATGGCTGGGATGAGAGCGCTGCACTGGGGTGCCTCCTGCAAGGGCCTGCACACCCCAAGAGATGAGCTGCTTCATCCCTGCAAAAGTCAGGCTAGGTGGAAAAGGTACATCAGGCATCTCGGTTTCAGGTGCTGTCACCATGTTTTGTCACACACTCAAAAAAAGCTGCCTCTGGGTGCTCAGAGAGCACTGAAATGTGCATCTGCTTGGGGACATAAAAGAAAGCACCTGCTCTTCCGAGATACGGGATAGCACAGGCATATTTTGCAAGAAATTAGTGATGCCCAGATAATAATCTCAGAAGAAAGTGTTGGCAGAGTTTATTTTAACATTCAGGACACAGTGCATGAATCTCTTTGAAAGCCTCTTATTTCACAGAGTAAGCAGCCAGGCGGCCTAACTTTTATCACAGGTGCTGGTGTTGCCCTCAGTGGCTGCAGAGCCTTACTCCCAGATGGCTGGAGGGAAGTCAGGGCAGGGAATGGGAGATGAGCAGCTGAGGTTTCTCTGCAGAAGAGCCTATGTCTTGAACCACTTTATGCTCAGCCATTTTCTAGCTGGTTTACTGACTTCACATGAAGCAGTTGCCACCCTTCATCCTTCTGATGTCCAGTGTTTCTCCTAAGAGGAAAATAACAGGATTTTCTGGACTGCTTTTATTGCAAAGAAGTGTAGGTGCTCCGAAACAGCTCTTAAGGGGATGTTTTTGCTCCAACTTGATGTTTGCCAAGAATCTCATCTCTGTTCCAGACCAGGTGCTGTGAATATTTGGGAGCATGGGGGGCTCCAGCAGCAAGATGCTGTTCCCACCTAGAGATCAGCAAACACCAGATGGAAAATATGCTACTGAAATATGTGACATGTCCTGACATAGGAGCTTGGGTTATTTTGAGTACTTCAAGGTATCTGCTCTCATTTGAGGTGATAAAAGTGCTTTGTTTTCTGTCACCAGAAATGCTTGCAGCAAACTGTTGATTCTGCTGTATTAATTATTGCCATTGAAGCAGCCCATCCATAGAGCCAAGAAGTGCTGTAATGCACTGCAGGGCATCCTGCCTGTCTGAGCCTCAACCTATGGCCCAAGGACTTTGTGTAAAAACAAAAATAAATAAACAAACAAATTCTCTCTGGTTTGGAGAAGTGGATTATGGAGGGAAGAGGTGAGTGGAAGGTCATGCCACAGGTTTGTGCTAGAGATGGGAACAGAGCTCAAGTCCTGGATGCAGGAGTACCACAAGTCTCTCTAGTTCCTAAAACAGTGATCCCCTTCTGGTAAGACCACAAAAGACATAATTCCTTGTCTTACAGGGGTTTTTCAGCCAAGATCTCTCCAGACATCTGTTCTCAGTACCCCAGCCTGAGAGAGAATAGGCACTGGCTCTAAATGCTCTCTGGTCAATGGTATTTGTGGTTTTTCTGTGCAAGGCCCCTTCTGAAGTGGAAGAAATGATCCAAATCATGAGGGAGGTCTGCAAACAACTTGTAAATGGGGGCAAGTGAATAAGAGTTTTTTGGTGTCAGATAACCTGTTGTGATTAGAGGAGCTGATCTGGTTTTTAGAGTGTAATATGAGTATCAGTAGTGCCAATAAGAGCTTGAAGGTGATGTCTGCCTATGAAAAACAGGCTGAGAATTGATTGTCTACAGGGAGACTCAAAGATAATCCCTTTTTCTGGTAAAGAGAGACTGGATACCTTTGCTGATGAACATTTCACCTTCATATTTTCTGTAGCTGCTTGAGTGTAAGGATGTAAACTATTCCCTTCTCCCCACCTTCCTGTTCTTATTTTATTTTCTTCCTTCAGGCCAACACAGCTTCTTGCATTTAGAAGCCCAGTTAAAATGGTGCAATGTGTGCAGAGCTTTTTCCAGTGCTTCATTTCCTGTCCAGGCATTGTGGGGGTATCTTAATTCTATCTCTTGTGTTTTCTGAAATTAACCATGATAGAGGGAAGAAAAACTCTAATTTTACCCAGCAGTTCATAGCTACTTCTGAAGAAACCAGGTAGTGTTGAGTCATTCTCATGAAACCTGTAGATTTGGTCAAGACACCAATGGGCTGAGTTTGTTTCACTGCAAAGAAAAATATAAATCAGAAAACCCAGCTTCTATCAGGCCTGATACTACAAAATGTGAGTGCAGCATCGGGTGCTCTGAGGTGGTGAACCAGGCAGGATACACAATGGGTTTTACTTCAGCTTGGTTGGGATCTTTAGGAGAGTATGTGGAAAAAAAGATTGAGGGGTTTTAAAGACTTCGCTTTAGTAATACTTCTAATTCATTGCTTTCCCAGCAGGATCTACTCTTTACAGGAAGTTGTTTGACATTGCTCAGCAGTGATTCCTGCTGACCAAGGGGTAACATCAGCACTCTCTTCACCCCAAGGCTGGGAGAGAAACAGTGAGGCTGTTCATTAGTAGAGAAAATAAAAAGGATTCATTTTTTTCTGTCTGGAGCACCTTGCTATTGATTACCCAGCTTTATTTTTGCAGGTACTGCTGGAACTCTTGTTTCCCTTTGTCTTAGCTGCATCTCCAAGCTGTACATTTTCGCATTGTTCACTATACTTGCACTTATTTTTCAAAGCAGTACAGTTAAGACTGTGAATTCATTTAAACTCAGTGACTTGGAGACGCTGATAAAGGCAGAGGGTCATATAAAGGAACGTATAGATATGTATGTGTATGTGTGTAGTTAGATGTGTGTATTTCAGTTGAAAGGAATTGCTGTGTTATTTTGTAGGTGTTGCTGGGAGTGAACATTACAGTATTTTTACATGTTGAGAGGTAACAAGCTTGTTAATTTGACTTTGGAATGCCACAAATATCTAGTTACGTGTGAATGCTAAATTGTGGGTCTCCAGCTGTTCATAAACAGAAAGGAAGCTCCAAAGACTGGAGACATCAGATACAAAAAAGAGGAGCAACCTTACTGTGAGTATGGGAGAGTTTCAGTCTTTTGGTTTTCATTTCCAGTAGTGTCTAGCAAGGATTGTAGCCAGTGGTCACTCTGTGCTCTGCAGGTTCCCAAGCTGTGTGGCAACGATAAAATAAACAAACCCCAGCACTCCCAACCTCCCTCCCAAAACCTGAGACCGCTGTGAGCTGGGTATCAGCTTATGGGTTAATCAAGGCTTGGGGAAATGATGTTTGTTACAATTCAAGATGAGTATTGAGTCTGGATTCAGCTTTTAGTGTTCTGGAGATAATTGAGCAGCTTCCTACAGCCCCAGCAGTAGAGCAATTCCCTTGTAAAATGCAGCCTTGTTTTAATGCTGCTAAAAATGAATAAATTAGTCCTCAAGGAGTAATGAATGCCAATAAAAGTATTGTGTGGCAGCATGTAGTAAACTTCTTGTGGAGGAAATGGCTGGAATTGACTTTTCTGAGAGCAGGACTTCAGCTGTCTTCTGATGCACCCATCCGTGCCTGCGGCTCTGCTCCTGCCCTCCAGGTCATTAAAAAAGGCAAGGGCTTAGGTGGAAATAGCCAAGAATAATGTATAGCCTCAATTTGCTGGCTTTGTGCTTTATTTGTGACATCTGAGGGCAAAGTGGAGCATCCTGTTTGTCTTGGTTCACTGTAAATAAGGACTTGTCTGTGTCTGCTCTCCAGTTCTGGCTCACAAGTAATAATGAGAGAGGTAGGGTTCCTCCTCCTCTAGTGCTGACTGCTTTGGCTGGAGCAGGGACTGATCCTCCTCCTTCACACCTGCAGGTGAACAGGCTGTGCAGTTGACTGTGCCCGTGACAAAGTACATACCAGTGTGCATTTGCTGCAGCTCTGAAAAAACACGGCTGTTTCAAAGCTGAGTTTTGTCCAGCTTGAGGAGCTCTTTGAAAGGAACATAACTGTTCTTGTCTCTGCAGGATTTGGCATCCTCTGCCTTTGGTGTCTGTCATGCAGTTTTCAGTCAGGTTGGAGATGACACAGCTGAGCTAAACCAGCCCAGCTTTCCTCTCATCCCCTCACCGTGCCGAGCTCAGGTCACGGTGAAGCCCATCCCAGTCCTGCATCTGCCTTCCTGGTGGTGCCTGACCTGTCACCATCAGGCCCCTGAATTCATTCAGCTTCTGTTTGATCATATGAAACACTAATTAACAGATATGAAACACTAAATATTTTTATGTTTCTGTAATCGATATCAAAAAAGCCAGAAGGCAGAAGGCAAAAGACAAGAACTGAGATTTTTTTTGCAGTTTTAATTTGTGCCTTCCTCTTTGGCACAAATAAACTATTGATATTTACCCTTCATTGATGTGATTCTACACTGTTTTTCTTCCTCACAGGCCCCTTGCCTCTTGCAGGACACATGAGAGATGATGTCTGCTGAATCATCAGCATTCGTTGGGTAACATGGTGCATTATTTACTGTACAGCAGCCAAATCCTACTCTCAGAAATAATTATTAATTTCCTCATAGGCTAATTAAAGATCATATCATAAAGCGTGTGCATCAGGGAGCTGAATTAAGGTTTCACCAGTGGCTTGAATTTTCTCAGATCCCTAAGTCTGAGGGTGTTTGGCTTTGCAGTTATAAGGCAGCCTTGACTGGAGTCTTTAAAATCTAATGTAAGGCCCCATTTGCACCCAGAGGTGCCAGCTTGGCTCCCTCCCTGCCAGCACTGCCCACTCCAATGTGCCAGGGCCCAGCAGCTTCTGGGAAAAAGCAAAGCAAGGGCAGCTGGTCCTGCTGTAAAGCACCAAGCCCTTTCCTTAATCTCAGCCTCACACACATGTTTGGCTGATCTTCTTCCCCAAAATTCATCTCAAAGCAGATTCCCAGCACAGAAGGCTGGTGTAAGTTGTGCCAGGTAGGTTTGTTGTGAGGTGTGTAATCACTCTGGGAGCTTTTCAGTCTGCTCATTAGGAATTTGCATCGAGTTAGATGATTAGTTAAGTGGAGACCTCTTTATTTGATTACCCCTTTTTTGTTGTTGTCTAAAAGAGAAAATGACACAGTTAGGCAGGAAAACCTTTAGAGAGGGGTGATCTCTTTATTATATGTTTCTTTGGTGTTTGGCACAGTGTGCTTGAGAACTTTGAGTGCTGTAATAACAGTTATAATGAATGTGAATTGCCAGGGAAATTGTACTTCAAACATCACAGGTGAACTGATACAGACTCAAACTGTAACCTAAGAAGAAAATAGCTTTTCTTTGTTGTTGCCTTTACACTGTGATAAGCATTTCAGCTGGAGAAGGAACAAGTACTTTTTACATTTTTAAAGTTAATGCACAGAAAGTCTTCAGTTGATTAGCAGAGGTCCTGCGTAGGATGACTGTTTCATTACTAAGACTTTAAGTGAGCTATAAATATATTTTATGCCCTTGTACAAGTTCAGAGGACCATGAAATATAATTAAAATATTGGGTACTGCACACATAGGAGCAACGCAGGAAATAAACGTTTGACCTTTCTTACCTTTGGTCACCAGTAAGCAATTGCTCTCTGTGCTTCTTGCCTGCATTACTTACTGTTTTGGCTTAAATACAAGATTCAGATGCCTACTGAAAATGTTGAGTGAACATTCACAATTCAGTAGTTCTTCTGTCTGGATTTTTCTCTTCTCTGGAAGGTGCAGTGAAAAATGCTAGGCTACTAGAAGATAACAATTGCCTTTAATTATGCAGACTGGCTTTGATTATGAATGAGAAAGAGATTTGGAGTCTATTGTTATTTCCTTTTATTTCTGAAAACAAAACAAGAAATGCTCATCGAGACATTTTATACAACTGAAGCACAGTGTGTCTGAAGCAGTTCTGTTTTATTCCTAGCCAAGGGAAATTCCATATATGTATCATACCAGAGTAGGATCTGCCTGTGGATTAACATCCCTGAAGATTTACTGGCAAGCTGACTCACCAAAGAGACTTCTTTATAAAACTGAGCCAAGTTTTGACACTGAATAAGTTGATGTAACTGGGTTAGGACATGGACCAGTGATTTTCAGGTTTGCACTGGGGAATACAGCTGTGACAGACTATCATTCTGAAAGAAACCCAGAAAATTAAATACACAGTAACAAATATAAATTTTATCTCTTGGGGCCAGAGGAAATAGAACAAGCCCTTGTCTGCTGTGTGTAAAACAGAGGAAGAAGCCAGTGGCTGTTGAGCTGAGGGAAATGAGTTTGCAGGATCCGATTATCTGTTATTTGAGTCTGTGGTGACTGAGCTCGGAGCCTGTTGGACTCAGCCCTGCTGTGTCCCAGCTGCACACCACAGTCTCCAGAGCTCCATGGGATCATTCTCTTGGCTCATCCCAAGCGCTGGTGGTGCAGGCTCAGAGATAGGAGCCCTTTGGTCCTTGATGCTGCCATCGGTAGTTCTTCTGGAGGAGCTGGCAGTGTCTGTGGCAGCAGCTCAGGACGCTTTTGCTGGAGGTGTCCACAGTAGACTGTCATTAGGCACCTGCTTCAGGCATCTTCAAAGGGAAGGGAGGAGGGAACCAGCATGAAATGTGAAAAGCTTGCCCTTACCACCCAGATAACAGCTGCCTCAGGGAGTGTGCCCAGGTGAAGCAAGGGTGGAATGAGTCACCCTGAGAAATCTGCTCATCAAACCCAACTGCTGAGTGACAGCAGTAGCAGAAGTACGGCTGTGGGAATAGATGTCTTTATTAGAGGCAGAGGTAAGCCCTGTGGCAAGACTTTCTAAAGACTGGCTCTGTGTAAGGCCTCTAAGTGTCTGCAGTGCTGGGGGCAGGGATCCTGGTTACCTGTGCTCTGGGTTCCACATGGGAGCTGGAGGGGCACAGGGATGAGGAGGAGGAGGAGACACTTCCCTCATCCTGCACTGAAGTGCAGTCATACATCCCTCTTGGGGGATTTCTGACTTCTCTCTGCAACAGACAGAGATTGACACCACCAAAAAAGGCCATTGATACGAACTGGCCTGTCCTCACAGCAGCTCTTTCCCTGATATCCCTGCTCTTTATTGCAAGATGCATAGGCATGCTCCTATTCCCATGGCCCTTCTTATGGAGTGTAAAGCCTCCCTTCTGTTTAAATAAACATACACATGGTAGGGATCTGACACAGACATTGTTGAAGTTGCTGGAGGGGCACTTCCATGGTGCAATTCACTTCCACTGAAGTGGACCTCATGTGGATATGGTGAAACCCCAACTTGAGACGTAGGTGTGAAAAAGCTGGAGAGGCTGGGTTTTAACAAGCTGTCCCTCCTGAGTGTAAGGGCTGAGAATTTTGCTGCTGTGCATGATCCACATTTGCACAACAAAAAGAATCTCTGTGGAAGGTGACCCAGCTTCAAAGATGGGGGTAGCTTATCACCAAGAGAATATATGAATAATGGGTAAGCAGTAACTTGCATACCCTCCATTCAGCCATAATCCTGAGCACAGAGGAGGGAGATTTGGGCAGACAGCAGTCGAGAGAAACCAGCCTGATCAGCAGCAGTCATGTTTGAGCATCTAGGGGATAGATTGGGATATAGAGTCAAAGAGGGAACAGGGATATTTCTTACAATGTGAAAAACACATCTGAAGGAACTAGGAGTGAACACTGTCAGCAGATACAGCTTAGGTTTAGTCTTTTTCCATTAAAAAAAAGTATGATGGGTAATTTTCATTAAAAGGACTATAAAGATTGGAATCTCTGCTGTCATAAAACTTACAGGTCTCTGTAGTGCAATATATTTTAAAAAGGCAGGCACTCGAGAGAGCAGGTGATACTGCACAAACCACAGACCACAGCAGGGATAAAATGCTTCCCAGTCACACCTGAGTGATGGGACACAGCACGTTGACTGAGCGCTTCCACCTTGGGAACTGGACTGTGGTATTTGTTGTGTTCTGAACCAGAAGCTTCCCAAGCAACCCAGGAAGGAAGCAGCCACCAACAGCACGGTTAAATCTTCTCAGGTCTCTTCTAGAGTCATAGCACTCCAGTAAATCTTGCTAATTATTTCACTGGAGTTCTGTCCTCTTTGTATGTATGTCTAGACATTTATCTGTAGAGTTGCACATTTTAGGGTATTTTGTGGTGATGGTAAACTGAAAATAGAACACATATTCTCCATAATTCCAGAGAGTCACAATGAACTGAAACAACGTGGAACCTGAAATCAGGTACTGTGAGTTCTTTTTCTTCCGATAATAGAAATTCACTGTGTCAAGCTAAGCTGATAAAATACTTCCATTTCAGATTGCTGCAAACAGGCAATTTGGACAAGGAAGCAGTTTGTACTTTGAACTCCTATTAGGAATGGAATCAGTTTTCAGCATAGTTGGATTAGTAAAACCAGTATCTAAGGACCAATTTGTAATTTCTTATTTAAAGCAATTGCTGATCTGCTGAACAAGACCTGTGTTCATACTCAGGGGCTGCATCATGGCCATGCTAGCATGTTAACATCTAAGGCAAAGTGAACAGTGCAAGCTCCAAAAAACAATATAATCATTTATGGAGGCAGTTCTCATCTTATGGAGGCAGTTCTACATCCTGAAGGAGTTCTTAGCTTCATCACTCCCCCCCTCAATGCACATGGTTGTTGTGTTTCTCTGCCTTATACAGATCCCCTATTTTTTACATTCTAGACCACTTCAAGTTAATACAAAAATCCACCTAAAATATTAATTTGAGACTGAAAATAGGTAGTATGGTTTTTCTCATATTCCACTTCAGGGAATTTAAGTGGTCAATTTTCAGACAAAATTCTGTGTCTTTAAAGTAACAAGCATCAAAGACTGTTTTTAAGATGCTGAAAGACATTGAAAATGTTCAGGTAGTTAGCTTTGGATGACTTAATACTTGGCTTAATTTAAATCCTGGGAAGATTGAACTAATGCATATCTTAAGAGGTAATTCCTTTGAGCAAGTGGAAAATACAATCTCTTCTTCATTCAAAGACATGTGTCTGTGGCAATTAGGATGGAACATTATTTTGGGCTTATTCAGGACTGCTGAGTAACTATGGAGGAAAAAAATCACATCTTCCTGTGGTCACAGTTAGAAAAAAATACCCTCTTGTGTTGTCCTAATATTTGGCCACTAAAGGTTATGGTACCGTTGGATCAGGAGGCCAAGGCGTTCACGGTGACACCCCCAAGGCAAGAAGTTCAGGGCACTGCACGTGTGACCACCCAAGGTGCCCATAGAAAACCCAGCTTTGACACAGTGAGGTTTTGTTTCATTATGAAAATTGTGTACTATCACCTTGTATTAGACTGCTTTGCTGTTTGCTTTTGGGAAGTTTGATGCTGGAAATAGATAGCTGTGTTTGGAAGCAAACTATGTTTAGACAAATTCCCAGGCGTGGAGGACAGGGGTTACACTGCTCCTGCTGTGCCACGTGGGTAAGTGGCTGATGAGTTTTGTATGCCTGTTGCTCAGAACTGGGTGGGGAACTGGTGGAATCCTGCAGGAATGATGGAAATTTCCTTTGTAAGTGTCCGTGCTGGTGAGGAGGGGTTGTGCGGACACTGCACACCTGCCCAGCCCTCGCCTCAGCACGCTCTGCTTTGCAGGAGCAAATACAGAAGGACTGGTGCTGCTGCAGGACAAAGGCAGGTGCAGAGGGCAATAAAAGTCTGATTGCTGCTTTGTAGGGAAAGAATCCAGGAGTGCTGAGCTAAATAGGAGATTTGGTAGTGACTTTGGCAGTTTTACATAGAGCTTTGTTAGAGAAAACTGCGCTGGAGTAAAGCAGAACACACTGAAGTGCTCTGCAGCCTGTGTATGCCAACAGTGCTGAAAGCTTTTCAGTTATTCATAGACAGAGGAGATCAGGAACAGGGTTTTTACCTTATCTAATACCTTTATCCTTGAGCATCATAAGACTAAATCAAAACAGGAAAGCTGGTCAAGAAATGAGCCCCACAGTCTAGGTAGTGGGACTCTTAGGAGTGGTTCCCTGCTTCATTTAAGATGTCCTTTGTGATTTTAGGGACACACTGGAGGCTCTGAGCCAGAAAAGCCATGGGGCAGCTAATCCCATTTATCTCAGTGGCAGGTCCCTAAATATCTCTGATGTTCTGAGCCTGAGACTGTAATAGGACTTTCCCAGCTCCCACAGGTATTACAAAGATAGATAGACTAAGGAGGTGCTCACATCCTTGAGTAACAACAGCCCATGTAAGTACCTTGAATGCACTTTATTATGCATGGTAGGAGAAAGATAAGATTGTGTTAAAAACAGAGTTTGGCTCTATTAAAAAGGAGCAGTTGAGAATTAAGCAATTACCAGGAGAAATCCATGTTAAGAAGCATTTTTGTAGACAAATCTTTAGCTCATCTTTCTTTATTCTCATTCCTTTTTTTTTCCAAAATGAAGTGACTTCCTTTTCAGAAAGCTCTGAACCCAGAAATTAGACTAAAATCATGCTGCACATAATGAGGGAGACGCCGAAGTGCATCATCATAACTCTGAGAGGTAATTTCCAGAGCTAGATGGCCCTACATTTGCAAATGTTCATCCGTCAAAGCCGTTGACTTTCTGCACTTCCCAGGATTTTCTGGGTTACTGGAACTTTACAGCACCAGAAATTGGTTCTACCCTGCCTAATTTCAGGGCAGTGTAACAGAGCTGATGTACTCCAGTGTCATTGCTCAGTGCTCTGCATTCCCACTGAAATCAATGGACATTTGAAGGAGGCTCAGGATGGCCCAAGGAGTGCGCAGTAATGACCACTAAAAGATGTTTCCTAGGCATTGAAGTGCTTGCAGTGATGGTATTTTGAAATGAATTTCACTTGACATAAGCATGCTGGGAAGATGAAACAGCAAATTGCTAGGAAATACAGCTTTCTATGTGCCTAACATTTTAAAGTTATTTTGGGTTAAAAGGACAACAAATTCACTAATTAGGAAGGAAGCTGTACACAGCCAGGCCTCTTTACATAGCAATGTTTCATGGGACACTTCTCTGTCTTGTTTCCATGTACTCTGAGAAATAATAAAATTAAGAAGACATGAAATTTAGCATTAATTCTGCAAACAAAACAAGGGCACTTTAGTGTTTTCATGTACATTTACTTTTTGTGGCTCTTCAGACTGATGTATATTCTATACAGTTCTGTGACGCTATTGCCTTATAAAATGGAGTTTTATGCAAAGATTTGCCAAGCTCCCACACCACAGGCTATATAGACTTTTTCTTAATAGATGCAGAAATCAAGCCACAGTGAAGGTGTCAAAAAATAGCCCTTGAAATATTTACTCTTCCAGCTTCGAAAGTAATAACATTTCTACTGCTGCTAAGCCCAAGCCTGGCAAATATTTTTCTGTCATTAAAATAAGCATTTCCCAATGCTATTTCCTTCCTGTCACAGTGAGTATTGGGCTATAATTCTCCCTGCTGCTGCTTTGCTTTGCTTTGGGAGCGGGTGGAGGAGTCTAGACGGGACGTGGTTTTGCAGGCACGCCCTCAGCCCCGCTGTCCTGGGAGCGGATGGGTTTGCTACAGGCAGCTCCGTGCTGGTATCTCTTTCCCTGCTCATTTGAGGTTACATATCTTTGCTTTTGCAAATAGGCCCTTGGAGCCAGTGAGAATAGTTGTGTGCTTGAGGCAAACAAGATCTGACCTTAAAATAACATGATACCAAATATAGGGGTTCAAATGGATGGCTTGGTGGATGGAAGTACCAAGAAGGACCTGCAGCAATTAGTCGCTCATGGATTAGAAATTTTATGCTCTGCAGCCCTCATTGTAATCCCATTTATTCTTTCCCATATTTCAGGAGAGGCACCATTTAGTTTACATTAGCATGAATGATGAGTGCTAATCTGAGATGACAGAGCAATTTAAAGCTGGCAGGAAGTTGCTGAGGTAATATCTAAAATATGAAATGTCTCATTCGTTAGGAGAGGTGAAGATGACGAGCTTAACTGCACCCTCCCTCAAATTGGTTTTATGCCAAGGCTGTAGAGCTGGCTTCAGTTCAGATTAGAGTCAAGGTCCAAATATCACCTTCTTCACAGTAGCTCAGCAAGGTGGGTATGGAAGCAAGTGCTGTATTTATGTCAGCAAAAACCAAGCAAAAAATGTTAATAGGGACTTCACCCTTTCTTTTCCTAGTGACAGGTAGGATAATTTAGAGTGATCCAAGAAAAATTAGTTCTCTTAAGCAAGGCAGTGTGCTTGCTATCTTCAGAGAAAAGGAATGACAGCTGTCCTTCTCCTTGAAAGCACAAGTGACACTGTGGCACAGCTGGCATAATTCAGATTTTTAGGAGGATGTGCGACTTTTTTCATTACCGGCTCCACTAAATGATCTTGGCCAGAAATATATGACCAGATGGCATTAGAGCTGCTTTTCCTATAAGATTACAAAGTGCCACTGTTCACAATCTCAGCAGCTGAGAGATTATAAATTGCTAGTGCAGGCGGTCATTGCTTTTTCAAGCTCTTTTTCTTGGTGCATGGGGAGTCTTTAGGTTTTTTTGCCATCATACCTTCAACTTAAATATGTCAGGCTTTATTGGTTGCCTGGTTTAGCTCTCAAACCCCACCTCTTCTTTGTTGTGGAATTGGTGTGATGTTGTATCCTCATCCTTTACTCTTTTCTTGAGCTCCCTCTGTGGTCTTTGTCCATCTTGGCCATGTTCCCTGACCACAGGGTGCTCTTCTGACCAGGGTGTTGATTTGGGTGAGTGTGTTTAGACATCTGAGAAACAGGCTGTGATGTTCCTGTGGGACAAACATGCTGCTGAAGAGGTAGAAGTGCATTTCTTGCTGTTTAATTGTGGTCTTTGTCCATCTTGGGTGCTAGGGCTGCCCAAGGAGTACCAGCCTGCTCTGGAGCCAGGAGGTGAGAGAGTGGGACTGGGGATGTGCCTGAGCAGAGAGTGGTGAGAGGAAGAGATGCTTGCTAATCCTGGGCAGTTTCTGGGCAAGAGGAAGCAGCAGTGGGGAATTCTTCAGATCGTCTTTGAGTATCAGCTGTTGTTTTTGTAGGTAGATCTATCAAATGAGCCCAGTCTGTCCACATGAGATGTGGATCTTTTTAAGACCATGGAAGGCAAGGATGAAAAGACTTTACTGTTGTAGACTCCCAGCAATGTTCATTTTTTGAAAGTCAGCTCCAGAAATGGAACATGATCCCAGACAATCAAAGAACCTTATGGGGTGAGTGAAGGAGGATCTATGGATGCAGCCTGTACTTCAGGGGGATGCCCACTGTCCCTCTGCACTTCCTGTGGCATTCCAAGTGACATTTGAGATTTTCTATGGTGGATGATGCAATCAGTTTTTCTTACAGGTTTAAGAGCATCAGTATTTTGCAAGGGCAATGTTTGAAAATATCTGCCTCTGCTGGAATCCTTGGAAATGGAAATGAAAAACACTTTGGTTACTGGTCCACTAACCTCTTTTTAACTCACTAAGTCTTAAGAAAATGGTTTTAGAGGATCTGAAATAGGTTTCTCATTAAGCATTCCAAAGAATGCTTTCCAGATATGTATTAAAAGACATCCTCTATCTATATACACATTTATTTATTGCCTGTAATCTTCTCTGCACCGTAACTCTGCTTGCACTGTGCAGCTGGGCATAAATCTCATTTTTAGGAGCACTGCTCATGTTATCTTTCTTGACTTTCTATAATAGCAAGAAATGGGATCCTTTGACATAATCTAAACAAAGCTTTGTGCAATATAAAAACATCTAGAGGAGTTACAAAGGGGTTGTTAAAGCTAGGGAACCTAATGACTGAAGGCTGATGGTCACTGTGATGTGAAGGTGACCTGAGCTGGAAATCAGTTGCCGTTGTGCCGGCCAAAATGCTCACTGGAGCTCCAGAGCAAGGTACAAAGATCAAAGTGTGAAAGAGGATCAGCTTGGGCAGCATTCAAGAGAAGGTACTCCCCTGCCCAGCCCACAGCTGCCTCTCCTCAGCCCACGGGGTATCAAGGGAAGAACAGACTGGGGGAAGGAACAGTTCACCAAAGAGGGAGGAGGTCAGTGAGAACAGACTCTGGAGCCTGGCTACACCAGGGTCAGGGTGGGCAGAGATGTTGTAGAGAGGGGGGTAAGGATCTGTTCAGAGATGGATCCAAGAAACGAGCAAGAGTGACTCCAGAGTCACAGCCACTGCTGAGTAAGTAGGTACTGTAGGGTTTAGCACTATTGCATTATTATTGTTGTTGTTGTTACTATTATTGTTTATTGCTCTGATCACTGCTGTGCAGTAACACCCTGTATTGTGTCCTTAGGGCAAGAGGGGAATGCCACACTCTGAGGGGGTCTGGCCCACGTCTTCACCCATGCTGGCTCTGTGTGTGACCTAAAGCAGATTCTAAGTAGACAGAAGAAAAGCAGCCTTTAAATTTGCAAACAGTGATTAATTCTAGCTGTATTTGAACTGATTATGGATGGAGAAGGAATCAAAGCTGGGATTAGAGGCTTAGCAAGCATGAGCACATCCTTGGGCAGCTACTGCTCTCTTACAACTGTTGCACGTGAATATCAGTGTGCTGGTGTAATGTCCTTGTCCCAAGTAACCTGCAGAGTCCCAGTGGCTGCACCCAGTAAAAAATCATCTTGGTGCTCCTGCCTTCCTGATGCTCTCTTGTGGCTGCTGGAGCCAGATTTGTTTATTTCCTAATAAGCTTCTGTGTTACATTTTATTATCCTTACCAGGTTAGGCTGATATTTGCCTGCTGTTGAATGTGAAGGATTGTAATTTTGTGCATAAATGAAATTTCAAAAGGCTAGGAAAGTTCCTTGACAAGGTGACATGCTGTATCTTTGCAGTAATATTTCTTGCATTACATTTAGAGCTGATCTCTCCAGTATAAACTTGGAAATGTTGTGGCCTCTTTCTCCTGGACTCTCAGTGTCTCTTTCTATTCCAGTGTTGAACTACTGACAAATCACCAGGACGGGCAAGGTTTGCCTTTCAGGACATACCTTGGAGCAGCCTATGTTACTGAAACGCTGTGGCAGTGCTTCCTGGCCAGGGCCATGTGGCTCCTGTGTCAGAAACAAGCCAAGCCACTTTTGTGTGTCAGAAACACACAAGCTGCTTTTTGGGGGCACATATCTGGGTTTGGCACATGGGCATTAATTGTTTCCCAGCCCAGTATTTGTTGGGGTGTAGAGGTTTCCAGGCTTCATTTCCCTCCAACCCTCATCTTAAGAAAATTAATGATTATTGCATTGGTCTTTGTTCTTTGCAAATAGCTCTTTATCAGAAAAGTATTAACAAAAACTTAAAAAGAAATTTTCTTTATCAGGTACTTGCCAATAAGTGTTGTGTGTATGTATTTTTACATTTGAAGAATATCTTCTTCAAATCAAGAAACACGCAGTGTTTCTTGAGCTGTACAGCATCTCTCTGAAGTTGACCTGAACTTCTTAAAACATTACTTAAATAGGATCAAGAATCTTGAAAATAAGATTTGTTGTAAGCTTTCTATTGTTGCCTCTCATACCCTTGCATGTCTGTTTTTCAAGCATCACTTTATAATCTGCATTAAACCCTAAAGGACGCTTAGTTGTTATGGTTTGGCTTAATATAATCTAAAAATGGCTAGCAATAAATCCAATCATTTCCATGTAAAGGAAATGTGGGATTGGACTGGTGGAACTATTATACCTCACTCAGGGGAAGAACAAATAAATCCAATATATTTGTTCAGCTCCAAAATATCCACCTTAATTTGGTGCAAGGGGGGAAATTAAAAGGCACAAGCCTACGTATTGAAGTACGGTACAGCAGTCATGGGAACCATGTCTTGCATTTCTGAGAGTGGGGAAGGCTGAGAGGAGTGGGATTTGATGTGATTAATACTGTCTCAGGGGTGGGGAAAGCTGAAGGGAAGACAGAGCTGTCTCCTGAAGGCTGTTGATCTCTGCTCCGGGCTCCTGGCCAGACTAGCTGTCCGCTGAAATGTCTGTAATTTCCTGAATTATACAGAGCCAAACTTCCATTTTTGAAAAGGACAAATTGGGCCATAGGACAATCACTTGTCTTTACAGCTCATGACAAAGTGCTCCCAACTTAGAGGTTGGCCTCACCTTTCCTTGATTTTATAGAGCTCTTATTGGCAAGTACTAGTCTTGTTATGGTTTAATCAATATTAATCTCAGTTGGAAGGATACTTCTGGTTGCTAATTGAGATCAGGTTCAATTCCATCTCGTCATAT
>VZUA01059387.1:1443-14835 GCA_013401035.1 Horornis vulcanius
TAAAGTGCAAAAGGAATCTATGGAGTCCACAAAGCTGTGGACTATTTAGCTATTTTACTGTACATGAGCACTACCTTCCACTAGCCTCAATTCCCTTGAATCTGTTTGCTCCATGATTTTAGTCTTCTGGGCTTAGAGTTCTGCTCTTCTCCTTCACTACTGAATTGTTTTAAGCAATCTTGTCACTAAAGCTTCTTTTTCTTGTGTTTTTCTCTGAGAATGTAGTTTTGCTTCATAGGATGAAAGTATTCCTTGAGCAAATCTATGCATATGCAAGTCTAAACTTTGGGGTTTGTGATCATTCATACCACATTTCATTTTGTTTGACTTTAGGGAAATACTATTTTGAATACAAAAGGAGAGTGAGAAAATTAACTTCTAAAATAAAATATGATATAGTCTGTCTGAGTGCATAACACATTAATATTGTTAGTAGGAATAATCCTAACAACCATGCCATTGCACAATTAGATTCCAAATTTCCTGATTTTGAAATAGTTGCATAGCTGAAAGCCAAGAAAATACAAAATTTCTGGGGAGTTTTCTCTCAGCTAGGATGAAATTGAGCAGGTTACTCTGAGAGCTGGTTGAAACCATAAGTTTAATTAATTAATGCTTCAGAAGACTTCTGATAAAGCAGACTCCTTGTGAAAAAGAAAAAAGAATAAAATTAATTTTTATTTTCCTAAGAAAATTAATTAAGTCCCGATTGCTTTTAATGGGTTTTGCTCCTGCTGCCTTGCCAACCCTTACCTGATTTCCTAATTAGACTACATGTCATCAAGAGATGATCTAGGCTACTTGTACATGGAGTCTCTGCACAGACTGACTAACTGCCTTAGCCTGGACATTTTTAAAACCAGCTCGAAATAGTGCAGTAAAATAAATCTGAGCTCAGGAGAAAACAAAATGAATAAGCACAAAAGGAACATGAATTTTCAAGCAGTTCAGGTACTAAGATGTGGTTATAATTGTAATATTTTATTAACCTTCTTACTCTAAAGTGAATTTTCTTTCTTTATCATCTTTAAAGACACTTGCTTGTGTTCATTAAAATCAACAGACAAGCCTTTTTTACATGGCAAATTTGTAAAGTTTGATGAAACCAAGGAAGGTTTGGCTGATTTGAATCAAGCACAGAACATATGCAACTTGGATGGCACAAAAATGCAGTGAGAGTGAAAAAGAGAAAAGGAAAATCCATAACAGCATCCTGGGACTCCAAATCCCAAGGTGTCCTGCTTAATTAGATGTCTTGGGTTGCACTATGTAACCAAAAATGTGTTTTATTTCCCATCTGTTGAAATCAGTTGGGGAGGGGTTTTCTTTATCTCTTGTATAACCCATTCCTCATAACTCCAGGGTGAGGGGGCAGGTGCCTTCTGATGATTTCCCAGCTGTTAAACCAGGTGGAGCAGTGTTCTTTATCCCTTCCACCAGTCATCCTCCTTCCAGGGGATATCTGCTGGTAATGGGCCATTAAGGCTCACCAATGACATGACACATTACATCATCCCGTTGTGAGATGCTCCACCCTGTGGGGGCAGCCAACTGTTCCCACCTGGATAAAAACTGAGACTCCGGAACATCAGGGATCCTGTTTTCCACTGGATTCCCAGAGGAAGTTTAGACCCATCTCACCACCACTGGACCCTTTACTACAGGATCATCTCTGCTCCAACAGAACCACATCTGTTAGTCCAGGAGGATTTATTTGGACTGCTTCCAACACGCTGACTGGCAGGGTGTCAGGTTGTATTTCTGACTGTTAGGGTTTCTAGGATTCTTTTGTTTGTTTGCTTGCTTGTTTTTTTGTACTACTGCATTTGTATTTTTCATAGTGCTAGTAAAGAACTTTTATTCCTATTCCCATATCTTGGCCTGAAAGCCCCTCGTGCACTACCGTCCCAAGAGAAACGCAGAGACCACAGCCGAGTCAGAGCAGGAAAAGAGGAAGTTTAATTTTTTGTTTTAGTTTATATAGATTTCTAGAAATGAGACCACATTGGAAGACTGAGGTTCAACCTCTTCAATTTCATTAGTCTGAGAAAGTGTCCATTAAGCCCCTAATTGCAAGATTATAATAATTTGGAGGGAGGGGGTTTACATTCTCTATTCCAAGGGGAGCTCCAGCTCTCCCTGGCAGACACCTGTCTTTCCAAACCAAGACATTAGTTCAGCTGGGGTGTTTACCTGGACGATACAAAGTGAGACTTTGCAGAGTTTCTTTCTGCTTTTAGACTTGTTCAAGTCTGTTTAGCTGCAGCAGTGAAACACTGGGTTAGAATTACCCAATCCACAGCAATCCAGCCCCTCTGGGTGCCAGACAGGCTTCAGGCTGCAGCAGACATTTGTTGCCAAAACAGACACTTGTGGGCGAAGCAGTGGCTGGGGGACAAAGAAAGGCTTAACTCCCGCTGAGCTCTGAGGGTGGGGCAGTGATTCCAGCAACCTTCTTTCCTTCATGAGCTAAATGCTTACTGACATTACTGAAGTTAGTAAGAAATGAGTGTTGAAAGAAGCCCTTGTAAGCTCACACAGAGTTATGGTGTGAGCTGGAGCCTGGTCCTGTGCTGGGTGTTGTCAGCCTTGGACACTGCACAGCACTGTAGCCCTAAGGAAGAGAATGGGAACAATGCAAAGGTATCGACTCATCTGAATATTCCTCCACCATGCATAAATGTGCAAATGTAGGAATTCTTGAACTGGAGACAATTTTTTTTTGCTTAATGGCTCTTGATGGATGTTTTCTTCTTTCTTGCCACAGTTTTGTGCTGTTCCTGTCAGCCTGCACAGACCCCTGTCCCAACCCATGGTCAGGGATAATCTCCCACAGGCAGATCTTTGTGACAGCTACTGAAAGCAGATTCTAAAAAGTGCTAGACTTGATCACATTCTAGAAAAATGAAATTAAAGCATTATTGAAACTCTCTGGAAGGGAGATTAAAATTTTTCTATTAAATTGAACTCCTTGGTCAAAGAAGGTGGAGGATTCAAAGCAGACAATGTATCAGTGGTTAGAGAAGATAATTATCCTTGAGGTAGTGAGAGAAAAATCACAGCAATTGAAAACTTTTACACCAGAGAACAAAACTTTTCCTATTAGAAAATCTTTTAGAGGTGCCTTAGGGATTAGAAAAATGAAGTTCAAATACAGAATAAAAATGATCATGTGTGCCTCTCTGCACTTTACACTGAGTGATCTTGTAATACATTAATTCTTTTTGTTTTTTAAATCATGCCTTAAACAACATGGTAAGTTGCAAGCAGGTTTTTTTTCTTACTCTCCTCCTCCTGAATTAAGAAAGAGCTAATAGGTTGGATTTTTCTGGGGCTGGTCATGCACACATAAGGTGTGCAATTTTAGTATTCTACATGGGAAGTGATAATTTCACATATGGTCTGGATGTACTGGTCTTGTTTCTCTGCCCTTTGTACCAATTTTTTATTGGCAGCTGAAGAGTGATGCTCTTACACTGTTGCTGTCCCTTTGGGTCAATGTGCTTGAACCTCTATAAAGTTCCCATTACTGAGGAGGATCTTTTTTTTTTTTTTTCCTCTCTGCTCTTTCAGTTTTTTAGCTCTGTTGGCGACACCATCATGTCAAGTGGTGTTGTTTGGACTGAAAGGCTGTTCCTGATTAAGCCACTTTGTCCATTGGTTCCAGTTTTTCTGCATTGCATTTCCATTTTTGATTAGTTTGAGGACAGAATAATTGCCAGCTCTCCATGAGAACGTCCCTGAAGGGACATTCTTGATTTTTTTGTTTCTGTTCATTTGTTTACTCCTTCTTGACACAATCTGAAGGAAATATTAATCTCAGCATAGGGCCTAAACAAGCAAGTCAATCATCATTTCTTAAAAAAGTCCTCCTGTTCAATAAGGCATATTCCTATGTCCATGTGCACCTTTTTAGCTCTAGCAATCTGATTATATTATTCTTGTCATTATAGATGACAAGCGGCAATTTGCTGCTTGTTCTGTCACTTTGGATCACTGGCTTAGCCCTAAGAAAAGACTTTTACAGCTGAGTATTAAGCACCATGTTTATGAAGGCTTTAGAACCTTTAAGAAAACAGGAGGAATTTGGTACCTTTGGAATTTATATTTGCAGGTTTGTCTAGATCACCACCAAAAAACTGTGTTATTTACCTCTGTTTCTTAACATGCTTCTGTACCAAAACTTATTGCCAGGAAATATTCCAGCTGGCAGCTGGGCTATATGGACATTTTGTTTAGATCCAGAACTTTTGAGCTCTTTTAGGAGAATTGTGGCGGTGCAGAAGTTTATCATTTCAAATTATACTGTATTTGTGTTCTGGGAAGCTATTTCAGAACCCCATTCCATGTTTAAGTTTGTATGTTCCAGGTTTTTCCCTCCTCTGTCAATTCTCCTATCCCCTGCCCTCCTTCCCCTGTCAGTCAGCCACTGGGACCTTCCCAAGGATCCAGAAGGTTCCAGGGAAAGCGTCGAGTGACTGGCTGAACCCCAAGAATCCTCCCCTCGGTCTGTTATCATTGGTTATGAGAATGATGGATGTTCGGTTTGGACTTGCCTCCCTCTTTCCCTATTGGCTGTATCATGTATCTGTGTCTTGGACTCTCCCCTGGATAAAAGGCACTGCGACAAAGTTGGGTCGCTTTTTGTCCCGGTGGGGTGCTCCTAGAAGAATAAACCCTTCCCTGTTTCACCTCACCAGAAGCCTCCCTTTCATTCCTCGTTGAAGCCGTGTCGCCTGGGCACTCGATTTGACTGAACCTACGGCCCTGGCAGGGGCTGTAGCTCTGTTAGTGGCAGTGGGTGTGCGAGATAGCCGTGCGGGATGGAGCTGAAAGCCGCGCGGGGAGATTCGGCACCCCAAGGTAATCCAGGCAGGCCAGAGAAACATCACTATAGAGAATCCTGTCCTTTTATGGACCCACCAAGCTTCAGGGATCTGCTAACTGAGACTATCTGTCATGTGAGTTAAATAGTGTGGATTAGCTGCAGTGTCTTCAGATAACTACTGACCAATCTTAATGCTTAGTTGTCATGGAAAAAATGCAAAAAAAAAAAAAATTATTTAATTTTCATTCCAGAGATAAGTAGGAAGGAAGAACATGATCTTGGTACTTAGTAATGCAGAGAAGTTGTCTGCAAGGTGCAATTTCCCCTCTCAAAATAAGTAGCTCCAAGTAATACATAATGAGTGTGATCTGTGAAAGCAATGAGAGCACTGCTGAATATGCTTTGCCTGTAAATTTGTTTCTCTCATGATTTCATTCTTTCACTTATAAATCACAGGATGTTTATTAAATATTCTCTTATTCAAGCAAAAGTAGCTTATCAAATACCATGCATAATGTGCCCACAAGCTGCCTGTGGTCTTTTCTGGATCTGAGGCTTAACCTAAGAGATGTCAGAAGAAAAATGCTTTACATCAAACTTGGGGATAGAAATATAACAGGCTTTCAGTAATGATGTATGATCAGAATTATGCAAAGATGATGAAAAGATCCCAGTGGAATTCTGTTCAAAAATGTTTCCCTTTTGGGAGCATCCTATGAAACAAATTAGGAATAAACCCAAGAGGATTCTATTGAATTTGTTTCGAAGAGATACTGTATGTAATAAAGAGTAGAGTGTTCTTTTTTTAATCAGCCTTCAGAAGATCATATAATTGTACCTCTGCTAGCAAATATCAGAGGCTGGTTTTAAAAATCTGAAAGAATCTCCAAGAGGAATGAATTGTTTTTGTCAGTGTGATCATATTCTTTAGGACAACTACTCATTTCTTTTGTGATGCTTTTGAGGATTGAGTATTTTTACAGAGGCTCACCAAACCTTGAGGTAGAAGAGCCATATTTTGGTTCCTTCAGAAACCCCATTACGTCTACACTTGAAAAATCACATCTACTATAATGTACCCAAAGAGTTTCCTGGTTAATAGCCACCGTGGTGATGGGTTACCAATTTTTCTTCAATTGCTAAGACTATCTAGAATATCCCAAAATTTGTTTGTAGCTGTCCTTAGTTTTCTGTTATAACCAGCATTCTCTGTCTGCTCTTTTATCAGAAAATTTGCCCAGTGCCCAGTTCAAATCTGTGTACAAGTAAGAGAGATGTATTAATTAGCGCTGTGATGGGAGTGTTGTGGAGGTAACTTGGTTTCTCCAGCTCCCCACCATGCTGTGCCATGGAGACAACCAGGGAGTTGGGTCCTGGCTTCATTCCCATGTGTCATCACACATGAGCAGCATGGACTTGGCTGATAACTAATGGCAACTACTTCTTCTAAAATAGTGTCAGGGGGCCAGACCCAGGAAGATGAATAGCTACATTTTAAAGAATATTTTGTCTTTAAACTATACAGAAAAATGCCCCTGTGCTATGTCTAATGATTCTATGCTCCTCATGAAAAAAAAAAAAAAAAAAAAAAAAACAAAAAANTTACAAGCCATTCAAAAAAAAAAAGGCTTTATAAGGCAAAGGATTAGATGTTCTTTCTGAAGGTTAAAAGCTCCTATCTGGAAATTCAGCAGTTTGAAGCAGTGGTTTAAGTATTAGTAGCTCCCTGGGGAGGAGAAAGAAGGTTTTCCTGAGGCAAGCTGTCTTTTTAGAGGACAGGGTCTTTCCTACCATCAGTTCCTGCATATTTTCCCAACTGATTCTACTTCTTTCTGTTCTACAGATCTTTAATGTTTGCAGCTTATGAGTTCTAGTTGCTGTCTGTTAATGATAATTTCCATGTTTCTTGTAAAATCTGTTCTTGATATAATCTGATTTGGATAAAATACACTATTATGGGACTTCTACCAGGCTTTTCCACAGAGTAACTGGGACTTTGAGCAACATTTATAGTCATGCTCTGTTTCAGGTTACTTATTTGGAAAGACTAGGTAACTGTGGATTTAACATTGGAGGTCTCTAGAAAGGAGTAGATGAATGGAAGACTTAATAGAATGAGGAGCTTCTGGGGTTAATAAAATACTATCAGTACGAGACTCAAACAATTGAAACTTGAAATATTTCTGGACTACCTGCCTTGCCACTGTACAATGGGCAGAATAGGCTGCCTCTTCTTAAAGTACTTATGTAGCCAAGAAGCATGACTGGTAATGCAGGTGGCATTTCTCTAATGACAAATGAAGAATTTAAGCAGTCATGATCATAACAAATGTGGGATAGAAGGAAGGCAAAATTAGCCTCAGGTGTTAGGATCTGGTACACAACAATGGAGTTATTTGGAAGGAAAGTCCCCCCAGGGTGAGTCAGGGGATACTGGGCTTTGAGCCATTAAGGGCCAACACTCCCTTTACAGACACAATAAAGTAGGAATTCTGTAAGTGTTCCATTAAAATAGAAAATAAATCTTTTCATGACTTGCAAGAAGGACAAAGCTAGGTATGACTCAGAGACACAGTTTTCTCACATTTGTGAAAGCATTGAATAGCCTCTTCTTGTAAATCCTTGAAAGTCAATCACAACTCCTGTAGGCTGGGGTTGCACAAAATAAGTGCGCTTGAACAATTGCTGGTGCCTCCCAATGCTAATCAAGCCCCATGGATGAGAGTCCTACTCTGCACTAATTACACACACCCACTCCTTGCCGCAGACCCTGCTTGCATAATCTCCTTTCACCCAACTTCTTCCTGTTCTTCCTCTCCCTCAGTATCCAAACTGCTTTTGTCTCAGATCTCTGTCGTTCTGTAAAGTGCCACCCTTTCAGTAAAACCTCCTTCTTTATATGCTCTTATGGATCCAGGGTGATGCTGGGGGCAAGTGTTCCCCTTGTCCTGCTGGACATGTGAGTTCAGAACCAAATCACTCTGTGGTAACTTCCAAAGAGTGGCACCTTTTGAGCACATCTCATATTCTTATAGAGACCTAGACCTGACACCATTTGGATTTCCTTTGGAATATGGGGAGATGTGAAGCCAGAATCAAGGCTCACACTTTCTCCTGGGTCCTGCTGTGAACCTTATCCCTGTGACAAGCACATGGCTGCTCTCAGTTCCAGCCAACCCTTCTATTTGCTGAGCAAAAGCAATCACTATCAAGGACCTGATGAACCAGAGCTGCCTCCCCATGTGTAACTTAATTGCTTGTCATTTGTAGCTTTCACAGAGAGCGTGTTTGTGAGAGGATGTGCCACCTGCATTGTCCGTGGGAGAGCAGGCCAGACCAGCATGCGACTGTGCATGTGTGCCCAGGGAATGTGGGGATGGGGCTGAGGGGCAGGACACAGCTCCTCTGGGATCCCTGCCTGACATTGAGAATCCTAACAGACTGCAGCAGAGTGTGGAGCACTTGGGAGTGGGAAAAGCTTGCCCCACTCTAGTGAAGATACCTCAATTGCACCTGGCAGTGCAGGGCAGGTTGGAAAAACTTCTTTAAACCAGGAAGCTGTATGCTATGGACTGTGAGTGAGGGTCAGAGTCCCCAGGCACGTGCAAAGGAGGGGCTCTTCATTGCAAAAACAAGGCCTTTTTAAGCAGTTAGGTCTTTATCACCTACAAAGTTTAAAACATAACAAATGTAATTCAACCAAGCACCATATATCAGTGATTGAGGAATGAGGACATTCCAAATTCTGATCAGAAGCCAAATTTATTGAGCATACAAGGCATTTATATAGGTTTTTTCTTGTAAGGCACTTATATAGGGTTCTATTTTTGGTAACAATTTCCCATTGGTTATACATTCTTCATGACATCAGTTGCTTGGTAATCATTACAAAGTTTCACAACATGTTTCTTTGTCACTTCTACGCCCAGAGAGCCTTTATCTATGTCTCTCTCCCACCGTTTATGCTGGATCAGGCCTAAGATACCAGGCTCCTTTATCAGTTCCATTGTACTCTCTCTTTCATTCCCCATAACCACACAGGACGATGTGAACACACTGTGGTTATAAAACTTGTTTTTCTACCTCTAATTCAGCTGAGTCACTTTCCCATAGTCCTTTTGTACTTAGCTGAAGTAACAGGCCTGAACCATGATTTTACAAGGCCTTCCTTTTCTAAGGTTTTACCTATATGCAGCAATAGACTTGTAAAAAAAATGAGTCTGAGAATAAATGTGTATTTCAGAGCGGTATTCATCCACTTTTTGTCTAAGCCTGAATCAAGACAAGTTTTACTTAAAGGGAAAAAATCAAATCTGTGAGGGAGTTATCATTCTAAAAGGGACACCTGTTTCTGAGGTGGATATACAGTGGAAACAAATGTTCTTCTCTGTCTTGCTGACACTTTTAGGAATAAAAACATTTGTTCTGTTTCTCCTTCAGCCCTTTATTGAACTTCAGAGCCCAGTTCACTTTGAATTCATGCTTAATGAAGCATAAATATTGTATTAATAGCAGCTATGAAATCTAGATAGTGTAATAGAAGTTTCAGCTGGACACAAATCTAACTCAAGTAGCAAAGACTGGAAAAGCTCAGGTGTGATGCACTCCAGAGATTTCAATTCACTTCCTAATGACAGTGCCCATGAATCACTGTCCACGTAAACAGAAGACTGTTTCTGGATAAGAAAACCCCTTTTCATAAGCCAAAGGATGTCTTAACAACAGCATCAGTGAGGCAAAATGCACAAATACTTTAAGACAAGCATGCTACAGAAAACTGAAAAAAAAATAAATTCAGTATTAAATGTCAGCCTGACAGCTTTGGAAAGCTAGGAGGGTATTTTTAATAGTCAGCTCTTCCTTTGTAAAGATGTTAGAGGGACTTTTGATATCTTGGATATCCAGAGGCTTTTAGTAGGCAGCTGTGAACCTGAGCTAACAAGCTCAGTGTGAAATACAAGGTGACTGTGTGGATCTTTGGACAGAGATGTCCAGCCTGACTTTCCAGCTCCACCAGCTCAGGCCCAGCAGCCTTGACCAGCCTGTTCTGTGCTCTGCAGACACATCTCCTGGGTTTCCTGGCACAGCAGGGAGGCAGTGCCCCTGTGTTTCCTTGGCAGCACATCCCAATCCATCTACCTTTGAGTCCTGGGAGCTGCTCCAGTTGTGGCACTATTTATCCACAGATAAACTGCAAAAGTGTTAATCTGAGTTGATTGTTCTTGTCAATCAGACATTGCCATTTTATCCTCTCTTCCAGAAGAAACAAAGCACTTTACAGAGTTAACTAATCAATACATGAAGTGCATTAGACAAGCAACAAATGTTTTGTTTAATCTAGTTATTGACCTTTGCTTGTTGACTGAACAAAAGCCTTAGTTTAAGACTAGATATTTACTGAGAACCATGGGAGAAGAAGGGATGAATAGTATATAAAGAGATATAAATTCTACTAAGGTGTGTAAATACAGTGCCTAATTTGGATCATCCAGGTTGAAATTTAGACACCAGGGAAGCAGTGTGATTTCTGTCATTTGAGAGGGTCATGAGGGATCTTATCAAAGTGTATAACTATCTCAAGAGACAATATAGAGAAGTATTGGATCTTTGCAGCAGTGCAAAGAACAAAAGGCAAGGAGTACAATGTGAAAAGCAGGAGGTTCCCTCTGAACTCCAGGGAACACTATTTTTTTACTGTGAGGGTGTTGAATAGTGGCAAAAGCTATCCGGAGAGGTTGTGGAGTCTATCCTTGGAGGCGTTCCCAAACAATCTGAACATGGCTCTGGGCAGGCTGCTGGAGGTGCAGGGACCCTGCTGGAGCAGGGGCTTGGTCAAATGGACCCCCAGTGGTACCTTCCAGGCTCAGCCATTCTGGCATGCTGTGACACAGCATCACCTCCATAGTACCAGGCCAACAGTAAAAAGATTTGGCTTTCAAACTGCAGTGTCTCACCTGAGGTAGTAAGTAGTAATCATTGTGGGTCTTGAGGAATTGCTGCATCTCTCAAATTCCCAGCTATGCCATCAATCTCCTGGTGTAGTTTGGTCTATGATTTTCAGGCTTCCTTGAATTATAAACTACTTAATCACTGATCAAGATGATTCCTGATCTTCACTGATGCCCACAACACGTCTCATTAGTATAATTGCAGGTTAAATGTTGTCTTTAAGAAATCTCAAAATCTGTTTTTCCCAAAGAAACCACCCTAAAATTTATTTTTAAAGGAAAAAAAGTGTTGTAAAGAAAAAAAAGTCTGTGTATAAATGTCACATAAAATGATGTCAGTTGCCACACTTGTGGCTTTAGTGTTGCTGTACTAACATAAATCAACCACGTCTCTTGCTCCATGTATAGATTTGCAGTGCAAGTGCCTATTCTCCCAGCATAATTGAACAGACAATTGCCTTCACTGTGCTTATGAGAAAAACCTGTTTACTTGAATGTTACATCTGAGGGCTGCAACTGAATAATGCTGAATAATTGTATTCTAAATTTTAGAAAACTATTTCTTATTGTATCCTGATCTCTGCAAAAAATAAGTGCAAAAAGAATGCAGCAGTCCCTGTATTTAAGAGTGTTTTTTCTTTTTGATTCTTGGAAACACAGAGAAAAAAGGTGGGGAGGGAGGGCAAAGAATTGGAGAATTCTCTGGGGCCAGAGAATTGGAGAATTTTCCAATACAGAGAGGCCAACTAGCAAAGTTACTCTTTAACCTTTATTGTTTTTAAAACCTTTATTAAGTCATGTCCAGTGTCCAAAACAAGGCTAAATCTTCTTCAGTAGCACTCCAGTGAGTAATTCCTTCTCTTTTCCCCTCAAGATTCTGACTGACTTATTATTTTTTTCTTCCTCTAGTTCTCCCTTATCCATCTCTATAGTGTAGTCATATGTTCACTGGTCCTGAACCTTTCTGCTCAGGAGAACTGCTGCCAGTGCTGGGATGGCTGTGGTGAAGCTGTCTGAGCGTTCATTCTTTTTTTCACTTCTAATACTAGGGAGCTTCCCAAGAACAGGTTTTCTGTCATTTCATGGGCTGGGGTGTGTGCCTGTCCAGTGGAAATTGGTTTTCATCACACAGGGTCTCTGAAGCAGCTGGTGAACAAGGATAGTGTTTCTGGATGAGACAGTCATGGCCAAAATATTTTCAGAGGGTTATTGTTCAATACCGTGTGAAAATCAACCCACAATGAAGTGTCCCAAAATGTAACCACTTCCAGACTGAATAGGCATGATACAAAATCTTAGCTAATTTCTTGCTCTGTCACACTTAAATGAAGATGGTAGTTAAGATTAATTTTCCCCGTGATAATTATTCTACTTAGAATGGAGATATTTACATAATAATACAAAATAATCTGTCTTCAGTGAAAATCAGCAAGCAAAACAACTTGTGTGTACTCTAGACTTTTAAGACAGCATAAATAAAGTTGATGCATCCTCCCACTTCATTAGGCTTTTTGCCTCAACAATTATTTTGACTAAATGCCTCAGCTTTGCCTTGGCATTTACTTAAACAACACAGGAATGTATTCTGCAACAATACTGTAGTCTCTGAAAGGGCTCTCTTATCTACCCTAAATGTGACTGAAACCAGCACTTTGGGGAAAATAGCACTTACTTATTGTAAAAGGAAACCTAAAAACGACAATGCTGCCATTAAACTAAAGAAATATATGGGGTACAGGCTTTGAACTCAAACTTCTCGGTATGATAATTTCAGAATTTCTATGCTACCTTCCCAATTTCAAGTGTCTCCCCAGCTCTGTGGTTATTGTTGCCTTCCAGAAGTATGGTACTATGGGAATGCAATGCTGGTGACTGACAGTTTTATCCTTAGATATAAAGTCTAGTTCTTACTTTTTGACTGCCTCAGAAGTGTTGTAGGTTTTTAAAAGTAAATAAAATGTTGCATTCTAGCAATCCCTGGAATGAGGCCTTGTCACTTTGTTGGATTGTCCTTGCAGGAGGATCACCTGTCAGAGTCAAAGCAGGCATCAGCCTTTAAGATTTTACTTTTTAAAACATAATGTGCTAGAAGGAAAAGCCCTGAGAGCTGTTAAGTTCAGAATTCTTCTTGCTGTCCTGCCTGCACCTCACTGCTTCTTAGTAGGCTTGATTTTGTCCTTTCAGGAAACACCCCCCACCAGCATTATGTACTTGACAATTCTTGCTTGTGTAAAACTGGGGTCTCCAGCATATATTGGTGGAATTTTGGACCATAAGATTTTATGGATAATAAAGTAGAAGTTATTTCTAGTTCCTTAAGTATTTTTTTTATGTTGTGCTTCCTAATAGGAAAAAGATCTTCGGTGTCTGCATCACTTTATTAATACTTACGTTAGTATTCAACAATTGTGTATCTGTTTATTCTTATGAATTTCTAAAGGTCTCCTAGACCACTGTAGAGCTGGTCCTAGCGTTCATAAAATCAGAGACTTCTATAGCCTTAGAGTAGCAACGCTTTTAGTATTAAACTTTCCCTAATAAGCACACATGGCCATATCTCTATGTACTTGTCATATATTTAAGGAGAAAAATTATATTCAGTATAAGTAAATGAAT
>VZUA01059402.1:0-11955 GCA_013401035.1 Horornis vulcanius
CCCCTGGGACTCCTTCTGGAGAAGCCGCTCCTGCACTGACTGCAGTGGGGCCCTGGCCATTGTGCAAGCCCTCCTTTGTGCCAAGCCTCAAAACCTGCCGTGCCACAGAATGGCTCATCTCGAGAAACATTGAAAAGCTCCAAGCTTGAGACACTTAGAAAATTAGGCGAGACAAAGTGTTGGAAATGTATACTCTAGGGAATTATCCTGCCCTGGCAAGGGATTTTACTTGACAGCCTGTCTGGGAATCCAGGCTGAAAGTTGCTACTTTGTCCTTAATTCACCCTATAGCACTTTTGTCTCAGAGCTCACTTTGTATGCGGGATCACCCACTGCTGAGGTTCAGCAAAAATCGAGGGATGACATGATCCAGACGGAGCTCCAGCCACACTCGTTGTTTGCAGGTTAAGTCATTCCCTGCTTATAAAGGTAAAGGGGTGGGGTTTCTTTTCTTAATTGTGCTGAACTCACTGAGTGCACACTTAGCTTTTTGTGGGCGCAAGTGAAAGACCTGTAGAACACTTGAGCAGCCGTTGTTTGTTGTTCACAGCAGTGCTCTCAAAGGCTTTGCAAAGTGCCAAAGAACCACTACTTTAGACATGACTGGGATCCCAATCGCTGCAGCTGGAAAGAGGGGACTGGAAAAGCTAGACCAGAGAAGTTGCTTGGCACATATTTAGTCGATGAGTTAATTGGACGCTCTCAATGTGGGACTTGTTAATGTCTTGCTGCTTTCCTAATGAGGATATCTGCTGTTGCAAAGAATACAGTGATTAATTGGGGACCCTTTTGTTAGTGTCTTAACTGAGGATTTCATAACTAGTGTCTTATGTGTGAACAGTGACTATATTTGCAATTCAACAGGCAGTCCAGCACTGCATGACACAACTGGTTCAGGATCTTTCCCAAAGTATAGTTAAATTACACTGGAATGGGAATTTTCTGTCTTGGGGAAACAGCTACAATTTTCTTGACTTAAAAAGTGCTAAAACTTTTGACAGTGAATTTCAGTACCTCATACCAATCATTATTTTAATGCTTTCTTTTACATCAACATTTTGACTTTTGAGTTTGGTGGGCTTTTCAAAAAGTTGACACACAACTGCCCAACAAGCCGTGAGTGGGTCTAGGAGCAATGTATGGCAGAGCCTGGGGCTGTGGTGCTGGTTTTCCCTCCCGGAATACTGAGATGAACAGGTAACGGTGCTCCCAAGGTGTGGTTTAGCTGTGCTGCAAACTCCAGTCTGATCTTGGGTAATGTGGTTCCTGACCCTGAAACCTTGAGCTGGAGGAGTCTGTAGCAGTCTGTACACTGAGATGGTTGTGCATTTACTATCAAACTGAATGCCTATTGCATGACTCTGTAAATTAGTATGCATTCCTCATAGCTCTTACAATGATGCTTATATGATTTACTGTTCAATAAAAATACGTATCTTATTGTAAGCATTTTCTTCAAATACATGTGAATATGCACACATACGTGTTTCCTGCATGTGTACATACACGCGCATATCTACATCTGCGGTTTATGCATGGAATCCCTTGTGGCATTCTAGGAGGATTCTTCATCTTCCCCATGTACCCCCAGCGCGCAATGTGAGGTACCCTTCTACAGTGAGTGCCTCTGGTTTCTTTTTGGGGAGCTGGAGGGTTTTGCACTTCTTTTTATTTCCCTGCTTTTTTCCACGCTTTGTGAGAAGACTGGACTGAAGCCAAGACTGAAGAACAAAACGAGCGCTGAATAGATGAGAGATTGTAGGTGGGATGCTGAAGTCTATGCGAAGAGTGGGAGGGCAATTTTGAAAATCAGAACTGGATGTAAAGTTAACAGAGGATTGTCTGAATAAATCTGACTTTGTGGAGCAAAAGGCTAAGTTTCTGTCAAGGCTGAACTCAGTAATGTTTATTTATAGATAGAGAAAAAAAAAATCAACAGGTAGCCTCCCATTACCAGTCCTGTCTCAAGCTCTTGTGTTTTGAGATGGAGCAGCTGTATTAACAGGAATATATTATAATGATACCTTTGCTGCCTTGTAAATTGCTGGCAGAAATAGCTCTTCTACAAGTACAAGAGGCACTTCTACTTGAGTGCTGGCAAGTGCGACATAAATATCTAGGATGCTATTTCAGTATGTCCAAGTATTCAGAAGCTCCAGTTAGCTTTCTGAGATGGCAGTAAGTTTTGACAACAGTATTGGAGAAGAGGGTTCACAGCAAAAGCTAAGTATGTTGGATTGTCTTCAAAGAGCAGAATTAAGGCAACAAAGAAAAAGATTTGAGCATATTATTTTCCTGCTGCACTACAAGGCGGAGGCATGATAACTGAGACTCTCCCCTCTGTTGTGACGGACAGAGGGATCAAAAAAAGGTGGTTATGTGTGCCAAAGTCAAAAATGTAGCCCTTAAAACTATGGAGAACTATTTGAAGTACTGTTGAGAGCTTCATGTATTAGTCATGTACGTGAGAATCTTGCAAAGCCCTGTTTTGCTGCCTCATTGTAAAGTTAAAGGATTTGAAATCTGCCTGCAGTACACTTGTAGAAAACTATGCCTTAAAATTGTGGAGCTGGAGTAGAAGCTGAGGACAGTGGCACCAGTCATGGGAGGTGGTGCTCTGAACACTTGCCTAATGAAAGCCCCTTCTGGGGGAGATGCTAGGAAGTCTTTGCTTTCATTTTCTGTATTTCTGTGCTCTTTCTACTGTAGTCTGAATGGGCTCTAGTTTGTCAGCATATTTCATTCTGGCTTGCCATAAGCATGGTGCTACTCCAGGCAGCCTCACCAGGGAGGAATGCAAGAGGTGATGTTGCTTCCAGCGTAGTTTCAAATGTATCCTATTTTGTTTTAATTTTTATTGCCTTTCCTCAGAAGTCTTTGGCATGGTTGAGAGTCCCTGTATTTTGTCTGTCAGGAGTCTTGTATTATTTTCCCCAGAATTTTTCTTTTTTTAAATACAAATTTTTAAAACCCAGGAATATGTTAGTAAGGCCCTTAGATTAGATAAATAAAATCCAATACTTTTAAAATTATTTGTTTCCTTCTGTGCTGTTGACTGCCTTTCATAAGCAGAAAGAACACATAAATATTTTCTTTCATTTTGGTCTTTCATTATAGTTCTTCAGGCTTTTTTCTTTGGTAGACTTCACATCTCTGCCACCTGAGCCATCTTTGAGACTAGAACTTGATGAGACCTAACTACTGGAAAAGCCATACAGAACCATCTCTTCACTTTGTAAGGGATTTTTTTTTTTCTTTTTGTTCCAGCTATATGTTAGCCGTTGGTGAATGTTGTGAATCTGGGCTGTTTATTACCTTTGACTCTCAGCCGTGGCTGTAACTGCAGTGGTGCAGCTGGAAACAGGCAGGCTGGACAGAGAGCTCTATGTAACCCAACAAGTGAGTGACACCTCCTTTGCCTGCTGCATGCCACCAGGTATTTGGCTTGGCAGCAGTCAGTGGCATCTTCACGAGGCTTTGTTAGGGGAGTTAACAGCACTGCCATCCTCACACTGTTAAGGTTTGCTTACCCTCCTGGACTTAGCCCCATTGGTTAACTCAGTGATTTTCTTTGGCTGCAGAGATAACCATTATCCATGCTTAAGCCTTTATTTTTGCTCTTTCTTACAGAAATTTGAGACTGAGACCCCTAAGTGTGGTGCAGACTCATGTCTGTGTTTTATACTGTGGTATAAGTGCAGGGATTTTCCACTGTTATTTGTTAATTTGGATTCCATTTTCCTAGGAACCTAGTATATCTGAAAGAATGAACCCAAATTTTTAATTTTTTTTAAGTATTTGCAACATATATGACTGCTTCACAACTGAAAACTTGTCACGCTTTGATTTTATCCACATGGAAAGTTTGCCTGCTTTTGCATAAGTATTTGGATTGGGTTTTATAAGCAAGTCTTCAGTTAGTGGTTTAAAGCTGAACACAAGCAATTATATTGCACCAAGTAGCTTCACGTCTTTGTTCTTAAATATTTTTTTAAAAGTATTCTAGAAGTTGTCTTTAAAATTAGTTGTTTGGACTATGTGTCAGTCTTGTTTGAGGGGCAGTCTCTATTTTAACTTCTGAGTCTTGGATCTCATAGATAATCTCACATTGCTCTTCACTATGTAAGAACACTCTTTATTACAGCTCTGTGAAGCCTTTGTAGAAATGGCAAGTGTGTATTCATCTCCTGAAAGCTTGTGAAGAATTTGCTGTAGCTTATGGTAGAGCTTCTCAGCCTTCAGGAATGTAAACTAGATTCAGTGACATTAAAGATAGATGTTCAAAAGGAGCTGGCACATGTACAGAATAGGGAATCTAATATATTTTTTAACTTCTGCAATTGTGCTATTTTAATTGACTGAACAAAATTATTAAATGCGCGGTTTGGAATCTTTTAATACCTAGATAAAATAGATTTAAGCCTTTTTTTTAACTATTTTGCAGTAAATGTCACTTGGTCTGCAGTGCCTTCACATACTTTCCTCCACTGCTCTTCATCCTGAGGTTTGGCAGTAGGCTCAGAGCTGTGCTTTAGCAGCAGAAACCCTTGCTGCTCAGTCCCTCTCCTCATTTTCACTTTTTTCTTGTTCTACAGATAAAATGCTGGGCTGAACTTCTCCAATGTAACTAGCTGCCTGCCCTGGTTGCTAGTTATCAAAATCAGCTTGGTCTATACAAGCAGGTTTTTGCTGAATACCAGTCTTAAAAGATTTTTTTTTTTAATTTTTGCCTTTGTGGCTTAATCTTTTGCTGTGTTGTCATAGGCATAATCTTGATGTTTCCCAGTCTCATCACATATTATGCCAAGGATGTATCTGTTTAAGGGAGAGAACACTGAATGAGACAACTTGCTGGCTGAGAATTATTTGAGGCACAAGATCAGCACCCATGTTAGCATCGAAGGAAATTATGTAGTTTGTTTTATTTGTTGTATTTACCAATGATGATGTAGAAGTTTGAAAATCAAGAAATTACTTAGTATGATAAGTGCTTAAAACGTATCATACATTGCAGCAATCCAGAAAATAATAGGAAGGGAGGGGAGAGAATTTTACACTCATGTATCACTTGCAGCTTTTAGAGGATGATTTAGTAGGTAGGATTAATGTTTTTGAATAGATGGGCTTGATGACTTTTGAAGTGTTCAGTTCAAGTTCTTGTGAAGTTGATTCTGGTATTGTGCACTGATTTTTTGTTTCCTGTTTGGGGAAGGGCTTATTCTGGGGAAACAGTTGAGGAGAGAGTCTCCCAGCCTTTTAGTTTTGGGTTCCTGAAACATCAGAAACTCTGAGGTCCTGAGCCTGCCTAATAAATTCTGCTCACCAGTAGGAAAGTGTGCAGCTGTTTGAAGGAGTATGTTTTACTGGTAAAGAGGGAAGGGCTACAGTCATGGGTTTCCTCCAGGGACAGTCTGTAACCAGAGGTTATGTCTAATGTATTTTCTGTTTAAATAAAGGAAATTCCAGATTATGTTCATATTTTCTGTGTAATAATACTGATAAGTGCATTGATACTGCACCACTTGAATTAGGTTATGAACAGGCCTTTTGTAGCTTAGGATAGTCTGAAGGGAGGCTTCAGCTTTTTAAAGTTTTAGACCTTCCAGTCTAAAAGCAAAGATCATTAAGAAAGAGAGATCAAGACTGTGACAGAAGAACCAACTGCACAATGAGGCGTTCCAAGAAGAGAATTTTATGTCAGAAGCAATCAACTGCTTTGACCAATGACTACAATTTGTGTGACTTTCAGCAAGGAGGTTGTACTTGGTATGGATTTTCAGTCTTACTGATGTTAAATGGAGAAAAAACCCCACTCTTGTAGAACTTTTCTTTGTATAATCATTATACCAACAACTTTAAGTAATGGTTAAAAGAATATAGCAAGCACATCACCCATGCTTTCACCTTTTGGCTGACTGTTTCAGGGAGTGTGTTTGCAGTGCATGGTCATGCTGGGGAGGGATTTCAATCTGTGTGTGGATTGCAGTCTGAGCACTTGAGATGAAGAATAGGGAAAGATGCCTTGCCACCTGGGTTGAGGTCTCTGCTGTGGCTACTGATTTGATTACCTTCCGGAACCCAACTCCTTGCCCCTCATTGGCTCCTGAGGATACTTCATGCCTACAAATTAGCATCATCCTGCTTACTTAGAGGTCTGTTGAAATGGGAGCTTCAACTGCAGACTTTTCCTGGACTCCAAGGAAGCATTTTAGGCAAATGCTTGACATCAAGTTTTGATGCTGTGAAACCTTAGGATATGACCAAGACCTCCTGGCAGCTGTGCTGAAGCCTGAAGTCTGAGCAGTAATGCCCAAAGCAAAGTAACAGCTGTGTTGGCTGTGGTGAGAGAAGAGGGTTTGTGCACTAATTTCTTGAAAGATATGGAAACTTTCATGGTTGGGTCTGAGGGCTTTTGTGCTTTTCACTAGGCATCTAGAAATAAAAATGCACAGCAAAATTGTGGGTGTAGTAACTTCAACCAGAAGAGACTAAATTGCAGCTACAAATCTTTGGACTGCTTCCCTCTTCCCACTCTCCTGTTTGAATCTGTTATAGGGAGCATGCAGAGTGTAGGTTTTAACATCCCCAGCATTTGCTGAATCTGCTGGTTGTCTTTGCAGGCTGCAGAACTGCAGGCTGCAGTGGCTGGACCACAAAGGCTGTTACTCCACTCTTGCTCCACCATGCTACACACACAAAGGGGTGCCTTTGGGCTCTTGTGCCCTGTGCAGTGTGTTGCACCCTAAGGCACTGAGACAAGCAAAGTGACAGGCAAGGTTAATTAGCTTCACTACAGCCTCAAATGTGTCAGTTGTCCTGCGTTTTGGGAGGGAACAGTACCACTGTGAGGTGTTGCCTTGCTCTGTGGTTCCCCAGCACAAGAGTGGGCTGGGGACACCTAAAGTCACCTCGTGCAATACAACGCTGGCAAGTCTTGAGTTTGTTGCTCCCAAGTGCAGCTATTTGATCACACTGTAGTCTGTCTGGATTTAGGAGAGGGATCAAACGTGCTGAACAGCAACTCCGCTCACTCCCAAGCGTGGCTTTAGGTCTCTAGTGGCAGACCTCCTTTTAAAGCCCGAGTTGTGTTTTCTTAAACATTTTATCCTTCAGAGTGTTGCACGTGTGTTTTAGGTCGCTTGAACTTGCTTCCTGTCTCCTTGCTTGGATATTTTTTCTTTCTTTTTTTCCCATTGTGCTTGTGAGTCAAAGAAAGAATTTAGATTTTTCCATGTATGTACATATATGCCCACTTTTGCTTTTATGTTTCTCTCACACAGTCTTTTACCGTGGGTGAGCGGAACTCTCGGCAAAGAAAGCAAACAGAGAGAACAGACCCATCACCCCCCACCCCTTGAAAGAGCAGAGGGCATGTGGAATAAATCAAAATGCAAAGCATAATAACAAGGTCCCATGGGAAAGGGAGCCTTGTGATTGTGTGCCGGCGTGCACTCCCCTTAGAGACGGCGGCCGGGGGGCTCACCTCACAGCGGCCGGGGGCTCCTTTCTTTCTCACTTGCATCTCCCCTCCCGATGTCACCAATCCATTCACTACCCGCAGAATTGATTAACATTTGTTGGGAGACGGGGAAAGAGGGGAAGAGCGGAGGGCAGGAGGCAGGGGGCGCGAGCGGGTGATGCTGGTCCCCACGGTGTGGCAAGCCGAGGCACAGGATGGCTATTTTATAGCTGGGGACCGTGGTGACGTATAGCTGAGCGAGCTGGCACAGCTCCTCGTGGACCAGTCAGCGGAGCGAAATTGAAGCTGACAAGACTTTTCTGGCATTTTGGAAAGGACTGTAATCTACTGTAGAGGAGAACAGAGCCGCTCAATCACCGCCGCTGTAAATAGGAGACGGAAGGGAGTGAGAAAGGAGGCGAAGAGAAAAAGTGCTTGCTGGGGGGGGAGGGGGGGCGGCATTTTTGGTGGATGGTATGAAGCCAGCCATGGAAACTGCAGCGGAGGAAAATGCAGAACAAAGCCAAGAGAAAAAAGGTACCCAGGGGTCTAACAATAGCCTGTTTAAATCTTTTCATTCAGGGGGCTTAAAGAGGTTTAGGCCAGTTTTGTCACTTTTTCAAATAGCTCTTAAACAATCATTACTGCATCTTCGGGCTTTCAGCCGTCCTTTCCTGCATGGCTTGACAACAAATTAATAGAGCATCAACCTTTCTGTCTGTGTCTGTATTTGCTCTGAATCTGTCCTAACCCTACCCGAAATGATGCTTGCAATAGAAGTCTTGTTATTGCTGCGTCTTTGACAGATTTTTGTTCATTTGGTTTACAGAGGTAGTGTGTGCCTGTGCGTTTGCATGTTGTTTTCGGAGCCGTAATCTGGTGTTTTCATCGAGACTAGCCATGTAGCAAGGCTTTGCAATGCAGTGTGGGAGACCTAGGTTATAACAACATATAATAGATTACAGTGTCACACAACCTTCTGTAGTGAGCTCGATGCCAAATGCTACTCTTATTTTTAAAATTCCTTTTCCGTGGTGTCATCTGGCAAATTTTACTTTTGTAGCTAGCCTGCACTATGATAAGGGGGAACAAAGCAGTGAGTTTTGCAACATTAGATTCCAGGATGTGTTAATACTGAGAATTGCTGGTTAATGGGGAGAACAATTCCATGGTAATGGTTCTGTGGTAGGGAGCAGCACTGAAAGAGAGGTGCTTCACCCATTCCCAGCTTTACAGGTTGATTCTGTTTGGTCTGGGGTGCTGAACTTCAAAACGTAAATTCAACTCACAGAGGATATTTTCTTTCTGTTGTCGTATGATTTGTGTCAAATAACCGTTCCTCTTCAGTGTAGCAGGCTACAGATCATAGCAGTTTGTTGGGGTTTTTTGGAGGTTTTTTTTTATTTTATTTTATTTTTGTTTGGGGTTGGTTTTTTTTTTTTGGTTTTTTTTTGCTGAATGATACAGCAGCAACAACATTATTTAAATTTCTGCTGTCTTTTTACTTGAGTAATTGTACATTTTTTTAACTTGTTGTGTATCGTTTATAAACAATCTGAGTATGTCATCTGAGTATCTCATAGGCTTAAGCAGCTGATAAACAACTAATGCACTTCCCCAAGCAGAATTCTTTCATCGATTGTTAAGCAGTTCAGATATAACTATGATAAATCCTGGTAGTGTCCAGTAACAGATTTTGTTTTCCTACTTTGAATGTGACTCCTGCTATACACTTCATATAAAAAGAGCTTCAGTTTCAAGTAAATGAAATTTGTCAAGTGATTAGACATAGTACTACATAATCCCTTAGGGATTTTACAAGAGGAGGTCCACTGATGAGAGATTAAACTCTGAAAGCCATTAGTGTATGTGGACAATAACCTACCTCACTGCAGATTTTGAGTAATTAATGTACAAAGTGTCCTGACTATAATACCACCTTGAATTGATAGATCATTCTTCAAAAATTACAGCAATTCTTTCTTCTGATTGATGAGCTTCTTTTAAACCAGTGGAATTCATGTTACAATGAACACTAAAGAAACTTATCCGTAGGCATTAGCAGTAGTGCAAAACAAAATGTGTTGCTGAGTGTGTTTATGATGAGTTTATGGCTTCTCTTTTGTTTTGGCAAGGATGAAAGCACAACATGTAGAACAGTAAATCTGCTTCCAAGTCAAGGTAGTTAATCTGTTGCTTTCATCAAATGCAAGCAGGGAGCCTCCTATCCCAATGTTAACACCATTTCTTAGGTTTTTTTCCTATGATAATTTTATACTTTGGATCTGTTACATAAGAATATGTATGTAGCACTTGTAGGCTTTGTTCTTGCTGGTTCTCCAATTCCTGAAAGTAACACATGTTCTCTCACATTATGCTCTGTATTTCTCTTCACTTAAATTCTCAATATGCTTTCCAGCAAATTAAAATGCAGAAAGCTGAAACAGTCCTACTCCTAATTTCTGTAGCACAACAAATAGACCAGATTCCCCTGCAAAGTTAACTGCTGTGAAGTGGTCATGGAGGAGACATATTTGGTTTTGAGGGGCAGATTCTCCAAAGTGCTGAATCTGTCGAGTCCAGTTGGGTTTTCAGATGGGCTCAGCAGGCATGAGGTACCTCTCAAATGTCAGAGTTTTTCAATAGGGTTCTTTCACCAGCAGCTCCTGTGGAGGAAAATGGGCTTTTTCTCTGTGTAAAGAAACTTGCAGGGAAATGCTGCTGCTTTATTTTGGGGTGTAGAACAGAAGAGGATTCCTTCATTTATTCTCTAGACCACATCTCTTTACTTGTTATGCCTCACATGCTTGCCAGCCTTGCAACATTTTCTTCTTCCTCTAGAATCCCACCTGGATTTGGTAATGACCATCCTTTACGAGATTCCCTAGATCCAGTGATTTCATGGCAACTGCCACAGCTTGAAGCAGTTGAAGTCCTATTACAGGTCTTTAACTCTTCCTTCTAGGAATTAATTGCAAAGCCTAAGGAGGTAAACCATCATCTGAAGGGGTTTGGGAGATGCTGTTATTGCTAAGACTGAGCAGGGGAAGATGACGAGCATTCTGCTTTGGGTATTCAAGTTCACATTCAGTATGCTTTTCACTGACGAGTTCTGGGGAAAGTATCTGCATTTAACTAATAGCAAATCATGCTTTTAAGCTAAGAGGTATTTTCCCTTTACCAGAATTTTAAACTGCATGTTTCTGGGGGGTGTTTTCATTGCAAGGACCTCCTTGGTGATGTGCTGCAGTTTTGTGGAATAAATACTTGGAGGAAGTTGGCCTAGGACTACATTCTCTGTGTGTGTACAGGGCTCCCAATACTTGGGACAACCCTGGAGAGCAATGCTGCTGGAGCACTTGGCATGAAGAGCGAGGTCTGTTTTCAGTTTGAGCACCTAAAGCAGTCGTACGTGAGCAGTGGTGCCACACAGGTATTGGTTTCTGTTTCCCATCTCTGTGGCAAATGTGTACAGCCAGCTATTCTGGACTGCAGTGTAGCTGAGACAATTTGCACATTTGCTAATGTGCTTTATGAATAATTATAGATTGATAAATGAAAATGATTGAAAATTATTTCGATTTTTTAAGTTCGCTAAACTGTATAGAATTCCTGTTCTATGTTTTCATAATTTTCATAAATCCCCTGCCTGATTCTGGCAGCGAGACTACCCAGCTGATGGATTCAGTGTTTATCTGACATTTGTTTCTCTGCACCCAGATGAGTGGCTGCTGCCCCAGTTTTTTTAATTGGAATTGGAACAACCCTCATGTTGATGGAGATAAGAAATAAGTCAGCTTTATGCTGTGTATCAGCAGCCCTTATCAGAGTAGAACACCATGAAAGCTGAAGCAAAATGTTTAACAGATACTTTGCAGAGCTGCAGGACAGATTGGATGCATTTTAAAGATGAAGGTTTACAAATTATTACAAATGACAGGGTTTATCTTGCAGGCATTAAATTAAATCAAAACGTGAGGACTGGGCAGGCAGATTTACTGAGGTGGAATAAATAAGAAAAACGAAATGCCGTTTTGCATCAGCAGTGAAGGATATAGATCCTGATACACATTAACAGAGACAAGAAGTTTCCCTTTTCATTTAACTGTGAGAAATACTACCAAGTTGCAAAACTGAAAAAAAAAAGAAAAAGAAGAAAACAAACCCCAACTGTGGATGACCATGATGAATTCACCAATTACACACGGGATGGAAGAAAGCCATGATACTAGGGTTTAGGTTCCTTATATGAATACATATGATGTTCAGATTGCCTATGGTGTGCTGAGGAATAATGAAGACCAGTTTGAGCAGCTGTACCAAAGGTCCCTTTTAATTGGCTCTTCCCTGCTTATGTTCTCTTGATAAAAGAAGATCTTGTGCTCAGTAATAGCTGTGAGCTTTATTATTTTTATGGTATATGAAGCCACATTTCAGGTTTTAAGCTCTGAATAGACAAGTATATACTAGTCAAAAATAAAAAGAAAATACTTTTC
>VZUA01059424.1:9987-21245 GCA_013401035.1 Horornis vulcanius
GGATTCAAAAGACAATTTTGACTTTGTCTTTGGAGAAGTTCCTGAGGCAAAGCTGTCTTTAAAAGGAACAATATTTCTGTCCCTCTGGGATTTCAGAGGAACAGGCCAGACAGAGTTCCTTGAAGCAGCATTTCAGAGTCTGGAAATGAGCAGATCCAAAATTATCTTCAGTTCTTGTGGCCTGAGCTGGAATTTGTCCAGAGGAATCAGCTGTGCTCCATCAGCAGGAGGTTGACACCACCAGAAACTCCAGCAAGGAGCCCAGCACAGGGAATTTCAGCACTTCCCCTTAACACCAAGACAGAATTTGGGGCAAAAAATGCCAAAAGCAACTAATTAACAAAAGATTTAAGACAAAAAAAAATGGGGTAGAAATGAAGAAATTGTGGGCTCATTCCCCTAGTATTAATATATACAGGCTGTACGTAATAATTACTGGTAATTAAGGAATAAAGCACAGAAATATTCAAGATCAATGAGCCTCTTTGGCTAAAAAACCCCAAATGTGCCGGGATATAAATTTAGCAACTTTTTCTTGTAACAGATAGAAAAAAAACCCTCAAATATTCTCCTTTCTGAAGTTCAGAACAGCCACAAAACCATCTAAGCACTCTGATATTAAAGCATTTACTTTCAAGTAGAATGAACGACTTAAATGAAAAAAAGAGAAGTATTTTTACTGGATCTATTAATTAAAATGGACAACCCTAAGCTAAAATAGCATTAATTGAGTAGTGCAAAATGCACTCCTAATAAACAAGGTGACAACAACCTAACAACCCCTGTGATAATTAAGACCAAAAAAAAGCAGATTATTATTTTAGATTTCAAAGCAGTTTATTAATATAGGAATGCTCACCTGTAACCAGGGCTGTTCCCTCATAATTCCACCTTCCTGCAAGGACAGCTCCACAATGTGCTTCTACACTTTTCTCCACTCTTCCTAGCTTGGAANATGCAAAGAAAACATCCAATTGTTTTTCACAGTTCCAATCAGAAGTATTCCTGCTTCCATGCTGGAGCTGGGATGGAATTCCACAGCAGCAAACCCCAAAGTTTGCAATGATTTCAACAGAAGGATCAGGAACTTTTTCTTCCCAAATAAGGGATGCTGCTTAAATCCAGGAAGATCAGATTTTAACTGGAGCAAAGAGCAGACAATGGAGAGCTTGGAAAAATGAGCAGTCCAGTAACTGAAATGAACTACTTTAAAATCAAATTATTTTTAGGATTATTTGATCTAAGCAGCCAGACTGAACCACTGCAAGGAAGTTCCTGAGTGACCAGAACGTTTGGCACAATCATCCAGCCAAAATCTCTGCCAATGCAAGATTTCCAAGGAAAAGAGTTTTAACACTGATAAAAAAACTATGGTTTGGATAAATCAGTTTATTTGAACAGATCATTTTAAATATCATGGAATCCCAAACTGGTTTGGGTTGGGAGGGACCTTAAATCCCAATGGGCAGGAACACCTTTCACAGACCAGGCTGCCCCAAGCCCCTTCCAACACTTCCAAGGTGTTCATTTAATGCATTCCATTAATTTATAACTACAAAATAGAATTTATCTCATTAATGTATCACTTATTGTATAGAACATCTCTCAGGTCTGAGATTTTCATGTTTCATGTGTAAGCAATAACTGGATTTAGAAGAATTCAATGCTATTTTCTCCAAATCAATTGCCAAAATGGCCTTTTCTGCTTTGTCATTAAAAACACCTTTTATTTTCTGATAAATCTTTTCTTTTCTGCACCTTTTTCCATGCAGTGTCTTTGTTCCATCTGTATCCAAGACCTTTTTCATTGGAGAATCCTTAAACCCAATCTCCCAGGACCAGGAATATTCCCATGCCATCCCTTTTTTCAGGATATAAGGAATTCTGCGGGCTTTTATACATTGAAACAGCTTCCACTGATCTAATCCAGAATCTCTGAATATTTCTGTAAGCAATTCCTCAACTCATAAGAGACAAATGAAATTCCAATGGAAGCACAAGCAGCTGGGAAAGAACTGAAGGCTTTGGTGAAGTCAAAATATCAGGAAAATGGGCAATGTCAAAGTATCAGATAAAATCCTGCTATCCAGGGAAAACTCTACTATTTTCCCAGTCTTTTGCATCCTCTCCCACTCCACAAGCTCCTACTTCTCTCACAAGGCCCCTTCCAAAGAGGGAAACAGAGGAAATTGTAGCTGAGCAGGGAAGAACATGGTTACATGTAAAAGCAGGATCAACTTTCCAGAACTCCTCTGGAAAAAATGTGATCATCACTTAAAACTGTATCATAATCCTTCTGCAGAGCAGGGGAGATCAAGTTTTCAGGGATATCAGCTTTACTTCTGCAACTTCTTTGCTTTTCCAACAGGGCAATTTACAACTGCTGACAGTCAAATGCTTTTTCCATGGCATTCCCACAGGGAGGTTTCTCCATTTCCAAGGATTTCTGTTCTTCAGCTGAGGGAACTGAGACTTTCAAATTACAAACTTACTACACAAAAAAAGGAGAAAATTTTAGCCAAATGCCTGCAGTAGGTAAAAGTGAATCAACTTAACCTCTGGTCTTTCATTTTTATTAAGTTCTGAAATCAGAACTGTTCTCAACCTGAAAATGACTCCCTAGTTTTGAAGGAATGTCCAGTGAGAGATTCCCAGCCTATCCAAACACAGAATGTAAAATATGTATGTTTTGTTCATTAACTTCCATGGACTCTTAAATGCTGACCTAATATAAAATTACCATTAAAAATGAAAAAAAGGCCAAATCACTAATGATTTGTGCTTAATTTGAAGGTTAAAGCCAAAGACTTTTTTCCTTTTTGTTAAAAAATAGCAACAAGACCGATGTCAGTAGGAAATAAAAGAACAATATCCCCCAAGAGATGCATTTCAGAAGAAAACCCAAGGGGACTAAATTTACATTTGCTCTGATTTCAAACATCTGCAGTTCAACTAGGAATTAATGCAACCCTGTAAAGACATTATGCTCCTTTTTCCATCGGATTCAGCCAGTTTCCAGAAATCCTTATCACAGAGGGGAGTTTGCTGTTGCAGGAAAATTGCAGGAATAAGCTGGTGCAAGAAAATTCATGCAGGAAGAAAAATCTGGATGGGTACAAAATCTTTTTGGGGAGAAGGAAAAAAACAAACCCACCATCCTAAGCAATCCTCAAAGCTTCTTGCTCCCCAAAGAATGCCTTGTATTTGACTGACATGACTGCTGAAGGGTACCAAACAATAAATATTTTTAATTTAATTTTTTTAAAAAATTATCTTACCATCAGAACTGGTCAGAACAAAGCTCTCAGCCTGGGATTGCTTCTTCCCACCAATCCCTCTGGGAAACCAGTGCAGATCTATGGGATAAACATCATCTGGAAGCTTCACCACTCGAGTGGCCTCGTTGGTCACAGGGTTCCATTTCATGATCTGGTGGTCATCACTGCAGGAGTAGAGCTCGTCAGCCGTGGTCCATCCCACACAGCTCACCAAGTCCTTATGTTTCATTCAATTAAGGAATCTGAGAAGTTAAACTATTACAAATAATCAAAGACCTCATCTCAGCTACTCAGAACTGAAGGGACAATACAGGAAGGTTATTTTGATCAAATTGTGTGGAATGTTTAAAATAAATTTAAAAAAAATCTTTTTTTTTCTCTTATGTGCCAAGAAGAGCTGGTAAAAATTCAGCCAAAAATGAAACAAATTTTCAAGTAAAAAATAATATTTTTATCATGATGAAAAGTTATCAAAACATGGCTAAAACATTGGTTAATGAAGGGTCTTAGTGCAAAACACAAGTGCCAAATGTCCAACCATCATGCAAAAATGTTTGTTTATTAACACCACATTATATATAAGTGTTCCATATCTCTTAAAACATTGTCCTGAAAGGCTGCACTCAATGACAAGGGGAACAAAGGAAACACAGGGAAAAAAGCCATCTGCAATTTACTAATATTTTACTGTAACTTCAACAATTAAAAAATATTTTCTGGCAGAGTCTGTTCAGAATGAACATGATGTTCCATGATGTTTTTTCTGTGACGAAGGATATGTTTTGGCTCCTTTAGAAGGGAAGTCTTCAGTCTCATCTCAGTTGTTCGGATGGAGCATTAAAACCATGTGTTATAACTGTAATAAAACAAATACATAAATATGTATAATTAACATAATCTATACGCATACACAAGCAGCCAAAATTAAAAAGGAAGACACTAACACTAAAATTAAGAGTTCTGAAGTAATATTACATCACTACTAGGCAAAAATAAGCATTAGGAAATACCTGAGTTTAAAGAGAATTCTGTTTTCCCATTATCCAACTGAGTATGGACAACTTGAAGAAAAAATGATGCTATGGGCAGTGAACCCTTGAATAATTAAGGTTGGAAAAGACCTTTAAGATGAAGCCTGAAACATCAGAGCTTGGAGCTCTAGAGATCCCTTGTGCTGACACACAGCCAGGAAGGGAAAACCTGATATTTTCCTTTCAAAGCCCAGAACTTTATTATAATTCTTAATGCATTTTAATCGCTCTGTATGCGACACTAAAAGGCGGAACGCTCACCCTGGGCCATCCACAGGTACATCCATCACTACCAGCCCACGTATTCCCTACATCCCACGGAGTCCAGCAGCGGCTCCGCTGGAGTTTTAGGAGAGATGTGGCAATAACCAGGAATTAAAACCAGGAATTATCCCGACTCGGAGAAAGCAAAGCGCCTCACGCCTCCTCCCTTTCCTATCCGGAGGTGCTGGCCAGGAGATGAGGATCAGGGACGGAGGAGGAGACGGAGCAGGAGCGGGATAGGGGAGCAGGGAATGCCAAAGGCGGGATGGGGGCAGCGCAGGGAAGGAATGCCAGAGGGAAGGACGGGGGAGCACCGGGAAGGAAAACTGGCGAGCGGGATAAGGAAGGCAACGGGAAGGGATAGGGGCAGAACAGGAAAGGAAAACAGCGGCAGGATGGGGGCACCGGGGATGAATTCCACAGCTGGATGAGGGGAATGCTGAGAAGGAAAAGCAGCCGGCGGAATGGGAGGCACGGAAAAGGAGACATTAAACCCTCGGGGCAGCCTCGGCCACCACCGCCCGCTCTCCGGCCGCGCTTTTCCCTCCGTTTCGAGCTTTCCAAGAAATAGATTATCCAACCCGTCCTGAGGGCCGCCAGCAGCTGGGGGTTGGGGTTCCCCGCCCTGCCCTCAGCTGTCCCCCGGAGCTCTCCCTCCCCTCCATCCATCCATCCGTCCCACGCCCAGCCAGCCGGGGGTCACGGCTCCCGACCCTCTCGCCCACCGCGGCGGTGACTCAGCCGAGGGGAGGGGGACGGCGGCCGCCGCCTCCCCAGCGCGCCTTTACCTGCGCGGGCAGCGGAGGGAGTGCGCAGAGCAGCGGCCGGTGCCCGCTCCCGGCGGAACCCGGGACGATCCCAGCGCCAGCTCCCGGCGGATCCCAGGATGATCCCGCTCCCGGTGGATCCCGGGGTGATCCCTCCTCCCTCTCCCGCTCCCGTCGCCTCAGCAGCGGCGGTTCCCGCTCCCCCCCGCCGCCAAGCGCTGCCGTCTCTATGGCGACTTCTCGCGAGACCGCATCTTCGTCCTCCTCCGCCACCTCACGGGTCCCCCCCGGCCCCCCCCAAGGTGCCACGGCGCCGCCCGTTAATTAATTAAACCCGCTTCAAAATCGCCGAGCTGTCACCATTTTTAAATTTTTTTTTCACGAGTAAAATATTTTTTATAATTTTTTTATTATTTTTGAACCAGCGCGCGTCGCCCAGCAACCAAACGCCGCCCACTGACCTACTTCTAAAATCAAAATTAACCCCTTTTTCCGCCGGCACGGCCACGAGGCTGTGTTAGCGTGTCGCCCTCACCCCCTAATGTCTGCCTTCCCTCCGTCTCTCCCCAGAAAAAGCCGCTCCCGGCGGGTTTCTGGGCGCTTTCCCCTCCCTGCTGTAACGAACACAAGATGGCGGGCGGGGGCGGCGGTGCCGTTCAAACCCGCGGGCCCGGCCCCTCCCGTCCCAGCCTGCCCCGCGCTTTTCTAACGAATTTCGGTTCGAGTTCGCCGTTTCGGCGCCATTTTCGAGTTGTTGAAGCGGCCGAGCTTTTACAGCAGCCGGAGCTGCCCGCGCTGCCGCCGCCTCGCCGGGGCACGGAGCCGCGGGGACGAGCAGGTACGAGCTCGGCGGGAGGAAGCGATGGTGGTTCGCCTCAGGGCGGTGGGGTGGGGGGGCTTCGCGGCCGAGGAGGTGCCCTCAGGGGGCTGCCCCGGGCAAGGGGTGCTGAGGGGACGATGCTGATGGGGAAGAAAGACACACTGGGAGAGTTGAGGAGAGACAAGGGATGCTGAAGTGGAGATGAGGACTTTTGAGGGGAAGGTGCTAAGGGGGAGACAAGGGGTGTTGAAGGGAAGGTGCCGAGGGGAAAGACTGGAGGTGTTGAGGGAAGACAGAGGATCCTGAGGGAAGAGACAGGAGGTGCTGAGGAGAAGGTGCAGAGGGGGAAGGGAGAGGTGCTGAGGGGATGGCAGGAGGTGCTGAGGGAACGGCGGGTTCTGCCCCGCGCCTTCTTTCCCCACTTCCCTCCTTGGCCGGAGGGAGCGAAAGCGGCGGCAGCGCCTCTCCCCGGGCCGGGCTGCCCCGCTGAGGCTCCCCCCGAGGGCTCCGGGCACGGCGGGTCCGTCCCGGCTGCTGTCTGCACAGGGCTTTGAGGAGCGGGTCCCTGAAGGCTGTGCAGCCCAAGGGCTCCCGCTCTGCCCTTAGGGACCCCCGGGGACCGCGGCTCTGAGGACGGGGAAGTTAAAGGACGCGTTTGGGTAGCGAAGAGACCCGATTTTAATCTGCTTGGATCGGGGACCCTTCTAGCTCCGGTTCTGCCTGCTTGCTTTGATGCTTGAAGGGTGAGAGAAAAATCCAAGAAAGCCCTTAACGTTTGGCCATTCACTTAAAAGAGCTGGATTCGATGGTCCCCGTGGGTCCTTTCCAACTCAGACTATTCTGGGATTCTGTGACTTGGAAAGAGTGTGACAAGGGTGCAGTCTGGCTCCTTATCCTTTAAAAAACCCAGATTTGTCACTGACAGGGCTTGTCGCTATCAGATTTAATCGGCTGTTAATAAGGAAGCTTTTCTGTCCGTCTCCGGCTCTTTTTTCGCAATCCCCGTAAGGAAAACGGCGCTTGGCAGGAGAGATGCTTTTACCAAACACCTTCGAGCTGGCTCGGGGGAGGGGCTGGGCACGAATTTGTTAAATTTGTTAGAGGCTATGTGGCAGCTGATTTATCGCGATTTAAAAGCTGAGGTCAAGTAGTTCGGTTTGTTCATTCTGGTGAAGTATCCGAGGCGGGGGGAAGGGTTGGGAAGGTAAATAGGTCTATATTGCACAATTCTGTTGGAGTGGAGCAGTTTGGGGGAAAAAAAATTAAATAAATGTGCTTTGAGAGGCTGTAATTGTCCGCGACAGCCATTGCGGAACAGTTCTGAACGGGGGCATAGACTGAAATTGCCTGAAAATGAGTTCTGTCTCTCATTTCCCCCCTCCCCCATTGTCCCAAATGAAGGACTCTCATGAGAGTGTGGGTTGGGGGTAGGTCTGAAAACGTCAAATGATTGGCACCAATTGTAAGATGACTTTCTAACCACGTCAGTTTTTTATCTTGTGAGAAGTAAACTTTCTCATGTCTGTTTTTCTGCGAACTCACTTCGCCACTTGCTGCGATTTCAACTCTTGGGGGGGAGTTTCGCTCCTCACTCGTCTTTTCTTCTCCTCGGGTGCTTTCTCTTCACCCGTTTGGGGAGCTGTGCTCAAGTGCCAGCTGATGGCTTTTGTAATGCTCGCCCTTGCTCGGATCACTTTAACATCCCAGCTAGATGAAGGTATTTCGTTTTTGCTTTCTCTCCGAAACGCTGAATGCTGGCAGGAGGTGTTGTGTTGTATTTTGTGAGTAGAGTGTGTTGATTTAAATTATCTAAGAGTCAAGTCTTCGCTATAATCACGCAGGGCTTTTGTTTCTCTATCTGATTATCAATCTCTCTATAGCCATGCAAATATTTAGCACGGATTATTGAAAGTAAAACAAGTGTCAGGTCCGAAATATAACGAGTTCTTCTAGGAGAGTAAAGGCATGTGGCTCCTGGGCTTGTTATTCAATGTGTCTTTAACTCTTTTGCCCCCAGCACCCCGGTGGCTTTGAGGGAGCAAAGTCACTGCCCTGAACGTGTCCCCACGAGTTGGCAGCAGGTAGATCCATGCTGTTAATACAGATTAGGCTCGGCCCCTCCTTTTGGGGGTGATGTATCTGAAAATATATCATTATGAAGCTAACCTCGATATTTTGTTTCAAATTTGAATTTTTGTCTTCTTAAACCTCCAGTCTGAAGTTTCTAAATGAGTCAAAGCATCTGGGCAGAGGTGTAGGTGAATTCCTTGTGGGGTTGGAGCTCGGTGCTGAGATCACGGGGTTCTCTTGTTTGTGTTAGCAAAGGAGATAGAGCCCTTCAGTTGTTTGATTGCTTGGAATGGAAGGGCAGCAGCCAACAGGGGCCGTGCCAGGCAAGAGCACCAAAACCTCCACTGCAGCCCGTGGGAAGGGCAGGGAGCCCTTGGAGGAGTCCTCCGTGGACATGGAAGTGGAGAAGGAAGGCACCAGGGAGCCTGACAAAGAACCTCCCCAAGGTAGGTCTGGGCTGGCTGTGGTGGTGCTGATTGACCCTCCTTAGCAGCGACTTGAATTTCCCATCTCTTCCAGATGGGATTTGCTCTTTTCCCTTTTACAAAGCAACGTTGAAACCCCTGGCAATTTAAAACTGCTTTTAAAGTGGTCAAAAGAGCTTGCAAAGAGTTAAGGGGTTTGGCCCAGTACAAGTGCAAAAACAATTTGTAGACTCTCTCCTAATAAAGCCGATTTCGGAGCTCTGATCTGGAACATTGTGCTTTAAATTGTGGTACAACAGCAGGATTTTTCAAATTTATAGGCAGCCAATGGTATGGGATTTCTTGGAATGGAATAAATGTCAAGTTTATTTACTTAACTCTTAAAATGATTTGACTTGCTTTTTTCATGAAGCGGTGTATTTTCTTGAGTTCCTTGAGTGGAGCTTTCGCAGAAAAAAAAATCTGCAAATCCAGCAGCTGTGTGACTTTTTAGGGAGCCAGATGTGCAGTTGTTAAAGGCAGGTATTTGCCAACTAAATGAATACATTAAACCTGGTAGCAAAAACTGCTGCCTGTTGGAAGAAGGAGTTGCTGTGCCTGGGGAAAAGCTGCTCTGCTGATATCCAGGGGGCCAGTTTGTTTTCGTAACAAACTTCCTGTCTTTGCAGAGCAGCCGTGCTGTCATTGCAGCTTTCAGAGCCTCGTGCAGAGATCCCCAAATCTTGCACAGTGACTCTGAAATGTGGCTTTGCACTTACTCATTAGAAAGGCTTTGCCTGCTTCAGATTTGCAGATTTATTGTGATGGTTGGAGCTGTTGGAATTGCAGGGAGCCTGTTAGAGTGTGGTGGAATAAGAGTTACATAATGAAAGAACAAACCCAGCGATGGGACATCTTAAGTAGCTCTTAAAAAACATTTTGTTTGTGGAAAGAGGAATTTTAATTCCACTGAGCTCATATTAATGATTGCAGGCCCAAATGTAGTTTGGTTCAGACAGAAGTGATGTTTGCTTTTTCGGTTCAACATTTTAAAAGGTGTCAAATAATTGAGAGCTTACAGTTGTTTTTTGTTTTGTGTTTTTTTTTTTTTTTTCTTTTGTTTTTGGTTTTTTTTTTATCTTTCTGTTTATTTGGATGGGTTTTAGCAGCCTCAGATGAGGTGGTGGATAATCGAAGTTTAGAAGAGATTTTGGGTAGCATCCCTCCTCCCCCACCTCCAGCAATGACCAGTGAACCTGGTGCTCCTCGGCTCATGATCACTCACATTGTAAACCAGAACTTCAAATCCTATGCGGGGGAGCAAACTCTGGGACCTTTTCACAAGGTATCTTTCTTTTCTCTCGAGTACTTTTGAACTGAAGGTAAGGCTTCACTGGGTGGTATAATTCCTTCCTGTATTTTCATCTAAGCTGACCTCAAAATAACTGCAAAAATATTTAAGGTTTAGAAATATTTTGATAGTAATATTCTAAATTAAGTAGAGAAAACAGTTAAGTGCAACTTTCCAATGCTGTGCAATTTTAATTTGTCAGCACAGCTTAGAAAAGCTCTCTTTTCTCTTGATTTCGTTTGCTGGAGAATTTTTAGGGCTGTGTTTGAAGAAAGAGAATATTTTTTAGTGCCCACAAGAGACTTACGTGGCTGAGCATGAGACTTTGCTTGTGAAGGCTGTGAAGTGCAGGGCTTTGGGTTAACCAGTGCAGCTGGGAAAGCTGAGCTGAGGTGTGGGGCTTTTATTCACTTTTTACCTTTGGCAGCAAAAGCTGAGCTCTCAGAGCTTGCAGGCACGAGAGAAATAATAGTGCTTGAAATGGGTGATGGGCACTGGGCAGGGTTTGTTTCCCTTTGAAGATCACTTTTTTCCCCTTCTCTGTGCAGCGTTTTTCATGTATTATCGGGCCAAATGGCAGCGGCAAATCCAATATCATTGATTCCCTGCTTTTTGTGTTTGGCTATCGAGCCCAAAAAATCCGCTCCAAAAAACTCTCGGTGCTGATCCATAACTCTGACGAGCACAAGGACATCCAGAGCTGTTCTGTGGAAGTTCACTTCCAAAAAATCATTGACAAGGTATGTATGATTCCAGGTTTTTTCTGCTAAGGAGCTGAAAAACTTTTAATATTTGCTTATTTTTGTTGGAGCTGGGGAAAACTTCATAGCATGATTAGTTTACCTTTGGGATATAAACCATCAGCGTTAATTAACTTTAAAAATCCTCTGTTGAGTAGTGCAGCTCTTAAAATCTTAGTAAGGATTCTTTTATTTGCTGCAGGACTAATATGTGGTACATTTCTGTTTGAAAACAATTTAGAAAATTTTAATCATCATTTTGAGAAGAACTCGTTTTAATTTGTAATCTCATTTATCTCAAGTAAATTTATTTCTGCAATTAAAAGAATTTAATAAAAAATTATAAGTCTATGTTTGGACATATTAGATATTCTTAAATGTATAACACAAACATTATGTATTAAGAAATAAAACCTATTTAAGCAAAACTTTTCAAGCCAGTTAGAAATTATTTTAAGTTTTCTAAATTTAGAAAAATATATAATGAACCTGAAACTTATTTACACTTTATGTACTGTAATCACGCCTGCAAT
>VZUA01059451.1:0-14461 GCA_013401035.1 Horornis vulcanius
TCCCGCTGTCCCCATGTCCCATGTCCCTCTGTCCCCATGTCGCATGTCCCGCTGTCCCCATGTCCCGCTGTCCCCATGTCCCACTGTCCCCATGTCCCCATGTCCCGCTGTCCCCATGTCCCGCTGTCCCCATGTCCCCATGTCCCGCTGTCCCTCTCTCCCGGGCTTTCCCTCAGCGGCCCCGCTGCGCTCCTACGGCGCCCCCTGGCGGGCCCGCTCCCCCCGCCGGGGTCCGGTCCCGGCACCGGGGGCACTCCCGGGCACGGCCGGGATTTCTGTGCTCGGGAGGAGGAAAGAGTCCGTGCCACGCAGGCAGCTGTGAAGATAAAAGAGAGACCTATAAAAGAGGCATTGGCGCTCTTCTGTGCTCCGAAATTAATTTCAAGCGTTCAGGACGGTCCAGCATTTTGTCCATCACCTCCGATGGACTTTGGGGAACATTCGGAGCACTACGAATTCTTAGACTCAGAGGAGCTGTGTAAAAACTGCACTTAAGACCTGTGAGTATAGAAGAGAAAAGTAGCTTACTGTCCCCTTTTCCTAGGTCGTTCTCATCTTAAATTAATTACATTTGTACAGTATTATTAAAAACTAATCAGGGGAACTATCCCTTTGTGTGTCTGCGGGTCTGTATAGCTGACCATAAATTCTTACTCATTTTTTATGTGAATCATGCTATTTCATTAAATAAATTTCATTATGGATGAGATTATTTTTGTCCAGGTATTCTGAAATCAGCAAAATCAATGGCACACTCATCAATTTATCTTTGCAGCCGTAATAAAATGCTGATACCTTCTTCTCCAGGCAAGGAGATAAGTCAGGAACATTTAAAGCTCTTTTTCCATTCACAAAATTTAAACTTTTTACAAGAAGGGCTTTTAGAAAAAAACAGTGATTTACCAGCTGGAGGAGCTCAGTAAATAGCAGGAAGATTTGTCCACAAACATCCCCAGAATTGGAAGAGAGTTGTGACTCAGCCACCTTTATTAACTTTCTGCTTTAATTTCCACAAAAGCTGATGCCTTTGGGATATTGCTGCTTTTTGTTTTCTGCTGAGAGACAGCATTACAAATGCACTGAGTTTACAAGGTGGAGTTGCTACCACCTTGACTTACTGAAGTTCTACAGAACAGGTTTCCTTAGCACAAATGCAAATGTATAACTATATAGAACAGCTGTAACAGATGTGGGTAAGCCCACGTCTGAAATGGTCAAAACATTACCCCATGTCTATCATGAGACCAAATATGAGTTATAAACCAGGTATATATAGGCTAAACCACCTAATTCTAATAAAGAACCACTGAGCTCCAGTGGAAACCTGCCCATTGAGTCCAGCAAGCCTGGAATGAGGCCCTGTCTGCAATGGAATATTTAGTCACTGAAAAGGTACCCTGACCATTTCATTTGTAGTATGATCTGGGGGAAATACTGTAGTTAATGTAAATGTGTGAAATATCATGTGTCATCTTTCAAATGCATTTGCAACAGAATTGAATATTCAACATGGACACCTGCTCAAAGACCCAGCTAAAAGATGTTTTACCCCCCACCCCACCCTTTTCTTGTTGTTTTCTTGGAGACACAAGGGATACTTTCATACTTTCCTCAGCACTTTGAATGCCAAAACATGGCTTAAAAATAAAACAGAAAGTGTTAAACATTTAAATCAGAAACTGAGTTTTCAAAGAAAAACACAAAATGCCTCATGAACAGCTACCATAAATAGGTTATTTAATTTGGGAACATGAATGTCTCTGAAATTACGATCAAACTTCTGTATGTTCTAGACTAATTGAAAAAAAATTCTTCTGATACAATCAGTAGAATTAAGAGTTGTCCAGTGTCCTAAGCACTGGAAGAAATTGTGAAAAGCATTATTCTAATGCTTTTTCAAGCTGCAGAAGCAGAGACAAGCAGTGATATGATCTAATCAAGCATTCAATTGCCAACACATCTTCTTAAAAAGTTCTGTTTGGACTCTCTTTAGACCATTCCTGTCCTAGTAGTTTTCTGATTGTGAAACATGCATACTGTTTGGGCTTAAAAAAAGAAACCAGGAGGTTTTACTGGGCCACATCACTCTCACACAGGAAAAAAATAGTGTAGGCTTTGTTCTAGGCATACAAGCAGTGCCACAGAAATAGTTAGAATTTAAGCACATACTTATATTAAAAGCAAATGCTCAATTGTTTTCAGGATCAGAAGCTGCAAGTCTTAGTGATGCCATGGTTTCTATGACAACTAAGTGTGATATTACGTGAAGGATTATGATTTAAAGGAACACACATCTGGCCTTTTCCACTGATGTGGTCCTAGCTTATCCTGTACGTACCTTGTGTACAAATCTGCTCATCTTTGTGCAATCACTGAGCCCACCACCAGGAAGGGCAGGCCTCAGCAGACCAGGCAGAAAGTGAGTGAAGTGCACTCTATTCCCGCAGGAAATTTCAAGGAGAAGAACAAATTCAGACTCAGGGCTGCACTATCCTTCCAGGCACAGCTGCAGCCCAGGAGCTTGCTGAAAGCTGAGGGGTACTGCAGCAACAATGCAAGTACCTGGTAGAAAGCAGCAGGTGCTGTGCACCCACACTCTCTCTCTTCAGAACCCTCACAGCCCTGACACGGTTTCCTGCACCCCAGCCTGTCCTGGGGTTGGCTCCACATCCTGTTGAAGGCTTGGGCTGTGGATTTTGTTAACTCAACCCTGGTCCAAGCAGGTCACAGACCCACACCTCCCTCCTCCACCCCAGCAGTGATCTCGTCTGGCTCAGTGCTCCTCGCAGCCCTGAACTGTGAAGAAACTCCACTTCCCCTCTGCTTTCTGAATAACTTATTCTCCATTTGGCTCAGCAGGGACCATGCCTGATCTCTTGGAGATATACTCCAGCTATCTCTGTGCTCCTCAGTGATCTCTGCAACATAACCAGGAAGGTATTTTCATCCCTTGGGAGCAGGTGCCAAAAGTAATTCCATATGACTTAGTGCTAGAAGCTAGCCCAGACTAGCTAGTTTGAAACATGGTAGGAAATACCTGAGAAAAAGTAAACTCTCTCCCTGTCCTTGGTGTAAGAACAGCAGCCTGCTCTTTAACTAAGAGTGCCTAAACCCAGCCCTGCAGACCCCTAGCAGCCAGAAGGCTGCAGCACGTTCTCAGCTGCTCCTGTGCTGTTGCCCAGTTCATCTCGGCAGTTCAGCCATTTTGGGCAGGAATATCTTCTCTGCCTCACTGCCTCGTTTTCAGAGAGCAGCCTGGCTCTGGGTTGCTGTGCATTCAGGACACACTGATTCACCTGCTGCTTTTACAGGCAAATGACTGCCAGCATTGCAAATCTATTCAATGGCCCTTTTAAATACATGGCTGGCTTTGTGGCAAACAGCTCCCTTTAGATTAGGATAAATGCTTTACCAGGGAGATTAGTGCCACTGCACTTGTGCAGTCATGATATTCCCTACAAATAAAATCAGTGACTATAAATAGCCAGAACATCTTCCATCCTATGAGATTATGAGCTTCTTCCTTGCAAAACAGATGAGCTCATTGACAGATAATTTTGTGATAGCCAGATAGCTTCAGCATAAGATTGAGCCCATCATCATTAGTCCAATTAAAGCTCCTTTTTATACCAGTAAAATAATTGACGTGCTGATAAACTGCTTCAGTTCATTGTTACTACAATATCCACAGCTGCTCTGAATGCATCCATGTAATCAATATGGCCCACTAAAAGGTTTCTAAACGAGTTAACTCTTCCAGGAATCAGCTGGATCTCTGAGAGACTATCATGCCTTTTGTTCTGTGTTTCTTTTATTTACAGAGGCATTAAGTCCAATCACAAGCTGAGCACATACACTCGAGCAGAGCATAATATGAATGTTGTACGCTATTATTGTAATAGAAGTTGAGCAAGAGAACCTGGCTTGAGGCTACTTTTCCCATATTAAAAAAATACCTAACCTAACCTAACCTAACCTGCATCATTGTGACAGAACTAGGTTAGGGAGTGACAATGTGTGCACTTACATTGGCAGAGCAGGACGTACTGTGAGGGATAGCAGAATGGCAGCCAAAGACAGGGAGCTCTAACTTGGATTCAGCAGCAGCCAGAACAGCATCTCCCAGCACAGCCTCAGCAATGTGACCAAAAGGGTCCATTTCACCACCATGCCAAGCTGCAGCCAGCACTGAGGACAAACTGGGGCTCCAATCTTCCTGTTCCTCATTGGTGCCATTGCCCCCAGTCCCTGTGCTAACAGCTGTGCAGCTCCCAGGGCAGAAGATCAGGGCAGCTGAGAATGGAATTCTTGTGAAAAGGTGTGGCTGTAGGTACAGCCATCAGGTTCCTGCCCTGCTCTCTGGGATAGATTATAGAAGGATTCTCAGGAGCCACAGAAAACCTCTCTAAATGCCTAACTTTACTGCAGGTCCAGAAGAAACAAATCTCTCAGGTCAGCCTCTCCCTGCCCTGCTTCAGGGGACGGGCTGTGGGGAAGACAAGCCTGCACACATTTATTAGGGGGCTCGGAGCATTTGTTGCAATTAAAAACCCCAACTAAAACTGCCAAAACCTTTTAGAAGTTTTGTTAACCTGCTGTGAGGCAAAGGCTTGAACTTCAGACTTACTCATCCACAAATCTCTTTTTTGAATCATACTTCTACTTCAGGGACTTGCCACATTTGGGACATAAAGGGTTTTAAGCAGCTGCAGATACCCATGCATAAGCAATCACTTCTTCCTAATGCCTGCAGCATTCCATGAGAACTTCCCAGTGTGAAATGCAACTGCACAGTCTCCTCTCAAGGTTCACTGCAGGTAGCCTCACACCAAGCACTAATGCTGTGTGCTGCACATGCACTAGAGGAGCTACAAAGAGGTGTATTTTCACACTTAGAAGTAGTCATCACATGCATGCAGCCCATTATGGGGGCTAAGCAGTGACATAAGCAGAGCTTTTCAGCTGTTTGGTGCTATCTGCTGCCGATGTTGCCACTAGGAATGCAAAAAGGCAACTCTGCATTTCCCCGGCTGAAACACAAACCTTCAATGAGTTTATTTTGAATTGTGGCTCAAAGACCAGTCAGAGAGAGGTAGTAGGCTGCACAACTTTGAACAACCTGTCAAAATCCTTTTAGGAAACAAAATAGCGTACATTTTTGAGAGGTTCCCATCTATCTTAATTTCTAATTTGATTTTTGCAGCTCACACAGCTCAGATGGGATTTAGCTGAGAATACATAACTTGGAGCTGGGCTCCTGAAGTTTTCTTCATACCAGGATGGCACCTGCAGAAGAAACTTCTTAAGCTGCTGAGCTGCAGCTCAGGCCCTAGGTTCTCCTCTCTGCCTTCTTCAGATAAGGAGGGTCACTCAGCCCCAGATGCCAGTGCCCCCAGACAGGGTGCTGCTGAATGTGCCAGGTACAGCTGCAGGGGAGCAGGTGTGACAAGGGTGCAGCACTGAGCTCTCCAGGCTGCCTCAGTCTCTGGCCACCTTAGCCCACCATTCCTGGTGGTCCTGGCACCAAGTTTTGTTAGATGGTTTGGTTTAAAATCCCTTTGGAGGTTGTCTACAAAGGCTTTGGCTCATGAGAAGCACGAGGCCCACTTGGAAAGGGTGGTGTGCCCAGAGGCAGTGAATTCTACATTGCTCCAGTTGTAGAACTCCACCTTAGAGTTCCCATCCAGGGAAGGGAGCCAAAGATAGCTGCCTCTTCCAAAGAAAGATCTTCTGGAGTCTACATCACCCTCTGATGTTTTGAAAATTCCAGTGGACCATATCAGTCATGGTGAAGAGAGAAGCAGCATTTACACTCAACCTTTCATCAAGAAGTACAGCCTCATCTTGTTTCAAAAATCCCACATCTGATAGAATCCTTTAGGCTCTTGTTATAACATATAGTGACTAAAAACAATTGCTTGTTTCCTGGTGTTTCAGTTAGTTTGCTTTGTGTGCTTGGCAGCATTTTGCAGAGTTTCACTGTTTCCCCAAGGCTGTCAGTCAGTTTTCCCTGTTGTTTGTGTGGGCTTTTCACACACAACACAGAAGAGGAAAAAACACTAAAAAAAATCCCCGGGAGAGTGTGATTATAGTCCACTTAAAACAGCCAGCAGGGGGATGTGCAGAACCTCCTCTGACTTTTAGAAAAAAGTGAATGCGTTTCAAATTAACTATGCCAAGATAGCTGTAGAAAATATAGCCTGTTTTATAACAAAAGAGCCCAATCACTGTCTCTGGCAATGTCAAAATCAGCTGAAGAAACACAATTTCATCTCTATTGATTAAATTATGTATAGCTATGCAGGTTAAATGAGCATAAGAAGTCAGTGATGAACTTCTGCCTAGTACTTACATTTTTAGAAACACGAGCTGGGTAACACGATGTTCTTTTTTAGGATGGGAAAAAAGTATGTAGTTATCAAGGCAGGAAAGCCAGAAATTTTGGATTTCCCCAGCCCCAATAAATAATCAATAATTAGCTCTATTATTTACAGTGTTAATTTTACTTCTGTTGGTTTAACCAGTTGTGGGCTTCAGTCCCCAAAGGTAAGATCTGCACCCCTCCAAGGAGGGATGAGAGATGCTTCTTTCAGCTTTTCTGTCCCAGCAGCTCAAGCTGCTCCTCCAGACTCTGATCTGATCCAAGAGGCTGCACCTGAGAGCTGAGGCACAGGAAGCTCCATGGCCCTCAGTGTGAGCAGTTACCGATTACAGAGAAATTACCTGGTGAACTCCTCGATGCTAGTATTTGTCACCTTTTACAGAAGAGCTGCTGTAAGAAAAACCATCCAGGGCATGTAGAGTTCCTATCTATATGGGGATGGAGCTCACAGTATTTATTGTGACTTTTATGTCCGTGAGCAGGCTTTGTGTTTAGTGCAAGCAGTTTTCTTCACACACCTGCTCAGCCAGGTGCCATCCACATCAAGTACGTGTCATTCTTCACAAGCCGGCGAAAGCAGCAGGAGCAGCAGGGAAAGAGCACAGCGGCGGCTCCTCTAAAGAAGGGCATGGATCGTATTGAATGACTCTCTGTGCGCAGCAGGACGTGTGGCAAATGCCAAGAGCTGGCCAGGAGATGGCGAGAGAGGAACACTTTTGGAAGCACAACGGGGGCCGTGACCCGCTGCCCGCACCACCCCACGGCGGGGCCGGAGCTGCCCTTGGCAGCAGGGGTGGGCCAGACCCATTCCACGGGACACAGGGATGGAGAGCGACCGAGCTGCTTCATTAAAGAGATAGTTCTGCTCTCCACATCCCGTTTGCTCTGGAATTCTGAAATTTTCTGGAAATCTGTAAAACTTGAATACAAAAAGGAAATAATATCTGAAAATCTTTTGAAGCAGAAGGGGAGAAAATAATGCTTAATATTCTTAAGACATCATGGCTGTTTCTCAGAAGGCTGTGCAGACACTACACTCTTTGGCAGGTACCTCCACACAAGAAGCCAGAGACACTCAGGTAAAACTGGAGCATTCTTACAATATCACTGCAGCTACTTTGGGTCAGTTTTCATCCAGAGGATATCAGAACCCTGGACATTCAAAGATAATTCCTTATATAATGCCGTGGTCATTTTCTCCTCCTACCGAGCTGATGTGCAAGTTCAGAAAATACTCCTTGAATTAAACTAAACTATTAAGTTCCAGCAAAGAGTTCTATTTCTTGACAACTGTTACTATTAATTTAAGTCACACTAATTTTACTATTCAACATCTTGGGAAAACCACATGGTATTTCCAGTATGAGGTTAAATGTTTCTGATAATTTTAGTCTTCTTAAGAATCTACAACATACTTTGTATTCTGAAAAAAGCACCTAGAAATTTAGTTTTCTGAGGTTCATAAAGCCTTCACCTGTTTGCCAGTATTTGCTTTGGCTCAGACTGAAGTCAGCCAGGGAATTAATTCTGTATGATAGCCAGACAGAGTTGTGATGGAGTTTTACCATCTGAGTGCAGCACAGGATGGTTTGATGAACAGTTTTCAGTGCAGATACATTGGCAGTGGTTACAATTTAGTGTAAAAGGAAAGTAAGCTTACATTAATGTTTCAAAGCTAGTCTATTCCATTTTATTAAACTGCCACATTTTCACAGGGGAAAAAACTCAGTTTGGAGAAGCAATGTTGCTCAATATTTATCCATGATTTCTTTCCCCTTTTTAATTTCCAATAATTTCACTTTTTCTGACCCATTTTCAGCTAGGAACACTGGAAACTGTTCAAATCTGTCCTGATCAACTCAATGTTCCTATCTTGTGTATGCCAATATCTTAAATGCTCAAAATAAGAAGGACTTAGTAGGAATAATCCACATTATCTGTTAAACTGGAATCTTCAACATCACGTATTTCAGTTACTTAGCCAGTGTCCAGTGGCTTTGTGCTCCTTCTGGCCATCTACAGAGATCCAGATGGCCTCAGTGTAGTCCTGGAGCTTTGTACGCTCACTCAGTTATGCACATAAACTCTGGGGCCACACAGGTGAGAAGGTCCCCAACTCCAAGCAGGAACAAGTCCAGCAGCCCTGGGAGCTCCCTGCTTTGCACTGGATCATTCCTGACCCCCCTGACTCTTTGGGATGGTGCTTCCTCATGTCAGGTCCTGCAAAGTCCTGCACGAAGTAACTTTGCCAGGGTAGCTTTGGGTCTCTTGGAAAAGAGAGTCACTCATCTTCAGACATTATATGAGAAGTAAGGCAGTGTCACAGACTGTGTTTTTCTCTGTATATCCGATGCTTGCTTTGGTACCTGAGATCCATCTGTCACACTCAGAATGGAGCCAACTGCTTGGCAGTCTGCTACAATGCTCCTCACTTTTGTTTGCTATTAACCTTTTGCATTACTGACTTAGCTGTTTATTGACTGTGGTTTCTTTCGCAGAACATGGTAAGAAATATTTGGAAAACACCCTATAATGACATTACTACATACCATGTCAAGTGGGTTTTGTCAGTACTACTTTACATAAACAGTCTGTAAATATCCCTAGCTTCCTCCACAGGGAAACTCTTATAAGACACATCTATTTGTAGAAACAGGCCCCCTAAATGACAGAGGTGGACATGGGAGACTCATGCTAAAGACTTTTCAGTCACAGACTAGCAAATGGTTAAAAAAGGACCTCTCTGAACACACAGCTTAGGTAACCAGTGGCAGGGAAAGAGCACATGATCAGCTGTGAGCTACAGAGAAAACACAAAGTCCAAGAGGGAAGACTGAAAATAGCCTCCAGGTAGGTTCTCTGGGGAAGTTCAAAACTCCATCCATATCAACAGGCACCTAAGCACCTTTAAAACAGGCTCAGAGTCTTTCAGTTCACCTCAATCGACCTGTGATTCCTCTTGGCTAGTTCTTAGTCACTGGGCTTTGCGCACACACAGCCCTTCCCATGGCTCTAATGTTGCTGCTCTGTGGTTAACACAACCCTCTGTAGCCACCAGCCATCCCGTACCATCCTCTCTTGGCACTCTCCCCACCTGATCCTGGAAGTGTTTTAAGGCAGGAGTGGGAGACAATCCTGCACTGCCTCAGCTGTGGTGTTTTTACTGTCTGCAGAGCAAAATCAGCAGGGACAGGGTTTATGGGGTGCAAGGCTTACTGAGGCAGGTGGCACTCCTCAGGGAGACAGCTTCTGCCCTTCAACAGCTCCTCTCCTCCAAGTCATACAGAGAAACAGCTGGCTGGGAGGCAGCTATGAATATGTGCCCAGGGGACAAAACACTGGGGCATGTTGAATGGCAGCTGTTTATAAGTAGTTCAGAAAACAGAAGTTTTTCTCCAGCAGGGAAAACATAATGAGAACTAATACAAAATACTGATGCTGCAGTGAAAATTCCCTAGTATAGCTGATAATATCTTCAGCTTATTTGAGTATGAAAGTCTTCAATTTCCTAATAAACAAGGTGATTTCAACTCCACCTATTCCCTGTACAGCAACTCTTTGCCACAAGAGTGCATCCTTGCAGCTTGCACCAGGCACACCTCCTCTTGCTGCAGCATCAAGGTACCTTAAATCCTGAGTTGCTTTGTGAGCTGCTGGTACAAGGCAACTCAGGGCTGATTGCTTCCAATAAGCAGCTGTTTGCAAATGCTTCGTTTGATATAAGATCTGGTTTATAGCATAGCAAATCAATGGGATGGTGAGAAAATGCCTTGTAACTAGATTTAAGATAGGTATTGTATATAGGCACACTAACAAAACACTGCTAGAAAAAGAATATCCAAAGCAATATTGCAATATCCAAAGCAATATCTCTGGCCAACTTTCTTAATATTTCCTTGTCATATTGCCCTTTTCCCTAACATGTTAACAACAAAAGAATAACTACCCTAGTAGTTTAACTCACCATTTCTTACCAGGTATTGGCTATGTCTTTGTCAGCACTGCAAAAAAAAGTGGTTTTGTAAATTAAACTTCTCAGCAGATGATCTCCAGGCATGTCTCTAGGAATAGGAACCAAGGTGAATAGAAATAACACAATATCTGAAGTGTACTCTTGATATTACACAAAGTCTCACACAAGCCTCATACAAGACTATGAGGCTTGTATGTAAACCAGGCAAAGGGAAAGCTGATGAAAACAGAAGTCTCCTCAAGTTCCCCTTCTAAAAGAAGCTGTTCCATCTTTTTGTGGATTTTGATTTCCCTACCTGGGCTTGTTCACTCCTGTGCTTGCCCTGCACCATTGGGTGCAGAGTTGGAAACCTAAAGAGAATGTTGAGTATTTCCTACTTTGGTCAAAGAACATTCTTGCTGAGGCCCTATGAATTAGCAGGAGCAGCAGGGCTGATTCCCAGACAGGCTATTTCATTTCCCAGACATCTTTCTGGAACCTCACTGCTGTCTTCCCAGAAACCACTCCTTCTGGGAATGATCTTATACTTTACAGAAGTAGATGCCTCACCTCTGATATTTCTATAATTTCTCCATGATGATTGTCCTGTAAAAAAGCCACTATAAATAACCCCTAGCAATCCCATTTCAGACATAAAGACTCTACAGATTATAGACTTACTCCTGGTAATTTTTCCTGGGCTGATAAACAGTTGAATTGTTTTGATTTGCAGCCACACTGCACTGTTGGATCCTTTCTGAGGTCTCCCTACCTGATACTTTGGGAGACTGACTGGTCTAGGAGCTATGCCAAAGCCATGGGGACAGCTGGATCACTGCCCCAGCTTTGTCACATGCTCTGCACGTGAGACTTCACAATTGCCACAAGAGATCAAGCAAGTCACAGAGCCTGCTGGTGCCTCCCTCTCATTTCCACCTGTTATCTGTCTCATCTCTTTAGACTGGGAGCTCTGCAGAACAAGGGTTTCTTCTTACAATAAACTTGTTCAGGATCACAGGTGTGGTTTCTAGACACAGCTGCAGCAATGAAAAGCACAAAAGCAGAGCTGAGCTATTGTCTGAGACTGTCCACAGCAAAAGGCTGGTGAGGCCCAAAAAGTGCTGTCAGAAGGATGTGTCAAGGGCAGAATTCATGACGAATAAGAATGCTCATCTTAACGTCTAAAAGCAAATGAGTGCACATTAAAGTCATTAAATTAAGGGGCAGATAACTGTGATACACACAGTCATGGATAATGGACAGACAGTGTAGTCACTGAAATGATCTAACTAATAAATACTGGTGGGTGTTCTAAGATTCTCAATGACCTAGAAAGTTTTTTTTTTTTGTTTCAACTTCTTAAAAAGGAAGGAAGAAAATACTTTTGCAGAAGAAAGGAGGACAAAACAGGGGTATCAATGCCCTTCGTTAAACAGATACATGTCAGAGAAAAATCCTTAGAGTAATAAGTGGTGGTTATAAATATGGAACAGTCTTGGATGTGAAAAGAGGGGCAGGATTGGTGTGAAGTGGTGTTACTCCTACTAGCAAGAAGACAACAGTTCCTGGATTAAAAAAAAAAAAAAAAATAGGGCAACAGAGANGAAGTATGTCCCAAATCTCACACAAGCAGCTGATTAGTGACAGCCCATGGCAGGCAGGGACTTGTCACCTGAAAAGGAAGTTAGACCTGAAAAGAAGGCTGGCCCTGGGCTGGAGAAGACAGGAGGGACACAGGCCTTAGGCTAGCCAGGAAAGGCCAGGGTGCAATAGTTTTATTGAATTTTTGAACTGAACATCTCTGTTCAAGAACTCTGAAACTTCTCCCTCAGCAGCTGCTAGGTTCTCCATCAGTAAAACAGCTAAAACAGCCAGTGGAGGATAAGGAGGTGCTATAAGTTTAGAATAGTCTGATTAGCAAAAGGAGGATTTCCTGCATTTCAGCAACTAAGAATCAGCTGCTACAGCTGTACATGCCAGTTACTGGGTTTGGACTTTTAGGAATTAGGAATTATTATTCTTTACTTTTATCTCACATCACTAATGAATCAGTTAATACAGACCAACTTCTGGTTGTATGCCTGAATGGGCACTCTCAAATGGAGTTTGTAACACTGAAGTTGATCCCTTTGAAAGAAAACTTCCCTCCGACAAGGAAATGTGAAGCAGCACAATTATGGTCTCCCACCATGCCACCAGGCACTGCTCACCATCTCTATTCAAGAATCTCAGGCAATAGGTCAGATCCTGCTTTCAGGCATATGTGATTAGCTGGGGATCAAATTAATCACAGGTGAAAACACAGCTATGACAACCTGGTCAATGGATGTACTCATATCTGTCTTTGGAAGTCCAAACATAGGTAAAATTGTTTTCAAAATATGGCCTTAGTTTTCCCATACTTTTAATAAGCTGAAGTATAGCCTACTAAGCCATTTCCCATGATTTACAGTGGGATTTCCATGATTTACCTGTGGGAGAAAATGTCATCCAAGCAGAGGGACAGGTTTCATTTTTCTACCCTCTTCTGGGTTCCAAAGACACCTGAGAGAAAAAGTAAAAGTCAATTCCACTCATTTTCTGAAATATTGCTCATTTGTGAGCAAAAGACAGATGCCCAGCAAGAGGCAAGCCAAGGACATTGGTGCATGAAAGAGCACCAGGACCACTGTGACCTGTTCTTTGGTCTGGGCATCCTGCAACACCATTCTGTCACTACAACAAAATTTGGTTTTATAGCCACTGCTAAGAAATTCTGAGCTGCCCCTAAACCTGCATCGTGAACTGGCACTAACTTTGACAATGACATTACCTTTGGAAATATCAGCTGAAAATGGCTCCTGGTCTTCCACGTGTCAGAGCTGGGGCAGGAATCCAAAGACCTCACATTTGACTATTCTGGGCCTGGCCAAATGGAAAAATCTTGGGACACAGTACCAGGTTTTTGCTGGTGTCATTTCCCATGCACATGGAGCAGCTGGTATCTGAGTCAGTGATTCTGGGTTTCCCTTGGCAGAATGGCTCCATCCCAGAACTTTGCTGGGCTTCAGTGGGAAGGGGAGTCCTTGGTGACTGTCAGCAGAAGCTCCAATACAGGTCTGGAGAGCTTCGTGTCAGCTGCCACCTTCCTGCTTCCCTGGTTTTAGGAAAGCCAAGGAAAACAGTAACTTGTGGGTCAAGATCCTCCATTGCCAAACAAAACAGTAGGACAATTTGTCCTCCTTATTCAGGCTCCCTCTATCAGTAACTACTGCTGGTATCTTTTATATCCAGGTGGATAAAAGAGCTCAGAGCTGTTTTTCCCCTTGCAATACAGGTTTAAGAGGCCCAGTCCTCCAACTCCTGCAGCAGGTGCTTAAAACGGACAGTGAGTGATGAGTCATCCCACTAAACAGCAGAAGAATTGTATTCATTATTTACCAGTCCCTGGGGTTCTGTGCTGCTCAGAGATGGCCTCCATCTCCTCTCAGTCATTTAACACATTCCAGTTCAGTGCAGTTAATACAGCTCAGAGCACAGATCTTGTCTGGAAGAATCTCTCACTTACTGCTCTTTTTGTGCAATCTCCTCCACAGCTTCATGTTCCTTCACCAGCCTTATAACCTCTTGGCAATGGTTCTGCTCTTTTCCCCTTTAAAAATTCATCTGGTGCTCATGAAAGGTGCCGACCTGCCAGCACTCACAACTGCTGCCTGATGTTGTCCCACAGAGCAGGCACTGCAAGGACAGGGAGATTGTGTTGTGTGGCACTGGCTGATAATGCATCTCTGCCCTTTTGTGAAGCACAGTCTCCAGAGGTCAGTTAGGTACATTTACTAATTAATTCATTTCTCACCTTCTAGCTGAGAATATACAAGGTCCAGCCATGCAGATTTGGACTAAATATCCCTCTGGCCCCACTATCCTGGATCTCCTGCTACCCAAGCCAGATGCTCAGGGAAGAAGGCTAGAGGGAAAGTACCAGCTCCAAATATCCTTCTACAGACTGCAGCTCAGAGACTTCCTGGGTTTGAGGTATTTAGTGGTGCCTATATGCCTATTAGTGGTATGAATGTCTTTTCCAAAAATTTGTTCATGGAAGTCTTTGGCATCTGCAATCCTACAGCAATAATCCCACAGTTTATCTA
>VZUA01059588.1:0-11953 GCA_013401035.1 Horornis vulcanius
CTCCCTGTTCTCTACTCTCATTATACCCTGTGTTCTCTGCTGCATCATGTCTCAGATGTCTGGGCAACACTTAACTTTCTGAGGTGGTGAAAATACCCTTTCATACGTCTAGAAATGGAGGGTTGATGGTGTAATGTGTACAGGGTGTGCTCATAGCTGTGTTTCAAGCAGCTGAACCCTGCCCTCCATTCTCTTCCAGCACTTTCCGTTCAGTCTCCTGGCAGTGATTCCTGGAGCAAGCCTGTAAATGCCTTTAATGGTACTGAGTCTAGCACTGAGGTAAGTGGCACCTAAGGTGCCCTTCAGGTATTGTGTGTATAAAGTATTAATGCAGGTGGCTTTTATGCTTCTCATTGCTCCATCTGTGCTTAGTGACTCTCAGCTCTGCTTGTGCCATTTTAAACCCTCTTTGCAGTTTTAATTTGAGCTTGATGCTGTTCAAATCTTGACCTAGAGAGCCAAGCATTGCTTGGTGTTGTGTGTGGGTATAAATCTGAAGTAACTGTGTGATAGAGCTATTCCAGGGTTATGCTCATCACTGGGTGCAGACTGTGGTCGAGGAGGGTGGAATCTCATAGGTCTTGTTTGTGCCTTGTGCCTGTGAGCAGCGTGTAGCTGTAGCCTTAACACAGGGAGGGCAGAGGAGTTCCTGAGCACTTCACCTCTGGAGACCAAGAGTTCAAATTTGGTTTGGGTCACACGTGAAGTGAGTTTGGCAGTCTCAGCCTAGTTGTTCTGTGGGACACGTTTCCTTACTCTGAAGCCATGGCTGGCATTAGTTCACCTGTCTCAGAGCTGTGTAGAGCTAAGGAGCAGCCAAGGGGTGCTGCAGATCAGGCCCAGCTCCTTTGCAGTTAACCAGGATGGTGATTTGAAAAAGGGACGTGGTCTTGCTGTTTTCTGGGATGTTTTTTCCTCGGTGGCGCTGGGTCGGAGTCCGGGGCTTTAACACATTTCGTGCTTTGCATAGCAGGGCTTTAAAGGCAGCCAGGGGGATAGTGGCATTGACTTGAGCGCGGAGTCTCGGGAATCCTCCGCGACCTCCTCTCAGCGCAGTTCTCCATATGGCACCCTCAAACCAGAGGAGATGAATGGGGCTGGCCTGGTGGACCCAAAGCCTGACTGCCAGAAGGAGCAAGTGCAGAAGCAAACTGATAAAAAGGTAATCTGGATTCGCAGCCAAGCCAGAGCGCAGAGTGAGAGACCTTGTGAAGTGGTTGTGTTGTTCTTGATAGCATTTATAAGGCTTGAGGTTGGGTTATTTGGTCTTTGTGTCTCAGCCTCTCTGCTTTCCTGTTAAGGATTCAGATCAAGGCTCAGGACAGAACAAGGAACACAAGCCTGGACCAATCGGAAACGAGCGCTCCCTGAAAAACAGAAAGGGTTCGGAGGGAACGGAACGGCTGGAAGGGAATATTCCCCCTGTTAATGGGGTGGAAATTCACGTGGATTCTGTACTTCCTGTGCCACCCATTGAATTTGGAGTAAATCCTAAAGTGAGGATTGAATTTAATTTTATCTTCTTGGTGATTTGATCTTGTTGAGACATGAAAGGTGGTTTGAGGCAGAAAGATTATTTAGAGGAAGCTTCCAGTGGTAGGTTTGCCTTAGATTTCATTACTGATACAGACCAGGTACTCAGGATGTCCTGGCAAACATGTAGTATCCACTTGGAAATACTGTCCCAAGGACCAGCTGGGGTGGTAACAGAGGTGAGGGACAAAATCACAGCCAAGCTTTTGTGTGCCTCTGGGGGTTGCCTGCTGCTGAGTGCTGAGAAGTGTTTTCTGTTTCCAGCAAGGCTTACTGAGATCAGTCTTTAGTTTGTAGTGTCATAATTCAGGCTAGAGTCATTAACCATGAAAAGCAGAGGGCTGGCCCGTGGAGCTGGATTTGAATTTTATGTTTTGCCTTTTCAGGACTCTGACTTCAGCTTGCCACCTGGTTCTGCCTCTGGCACTGCAGCTAACCCTGTCACCAAATTGCAGGATGCCTTGGCCAGTAATGTAAGTATTTTTTTTTTTTTCTTTTGACATTGGTTCATTGGAGATACTCCTTAGGTAAACCTCAGATGCTTCCAAAGAGAGCAGGCATGTTTGTATCAGACTTCACATTTCATGCTTAGGCTGCACATGTCACTGAAATCCAAAATGGAAATCTCAAGACATCTTGGTAAAATGAGTGTCACAGACTCCGAAGTGATGCAGAGAGCAACTTCATTATCATTATGACCTGTGTAAAGCCATCTCTAAGATGACCAGTCTCTCCCCCTGAGACACACAAGTGTTGGACATGGCCATGATGCAGATAGTGACTTGTTTAGACCCAGACTGCCCAGCTTCCTCAGAAGGTTTTATCTGCCACAGCAAGGCAGAGAACTGTAATGTGGTGGTCAGACCTTTGGGTGGTTTCCCAGCTTATTCCAGCTTTTGAAATGTCTTCAAGTTTGTAGGCTGTTTGGTTTTGATTTTATAGATTTGTCTTAAAGGGTGTTTCAGAAACAAGTTTTGTCTGAAACTTACGTAGTTTCTAAATATGGGAGAGCAAGGAGAGCTCTTCTGCAAATGGAAGTTACTGGATCAAACTGATGTTTAAGTGAAAGCTGCTATAGTTCAGCATAGAGGGGTGTCTTTGCACCAAACCAAAGCTTCCTTTATTGCAAGAACAGAACGGATTGAACATGGTACTTGGCTCCTGCAGTACCGCTGGGGACTGAATTCTTTGACATGCAGTTACTGTAGCTGCCCAGCTGAACCTCTGTCAGCCTTGGTGGCTCATAACATTCTCCTAAGAGTTCACAAATATTCACCTTTTATGACTCTCCCCTCAGGCAGGGTTAACACAGTCCATTCCCATCCTGCGAAGGGATCACCACCTCCAGCGCTGCATCGGCCTGAACCCCATGTCCTTCCCCACTGCAGACCTTACTCTTAAGGTAAGGAAGCTTAAGGTGTGTGGATACCATGTCTGTGTGGGCAGAGTAGTGAGGGTGGGGAGATCTTTCCCAGAGTATTTTGTTAGGTATTGATAAACTTTAATCAGCTTTTTTGAAAGTTGTGCCTATATGCTATTAAGCATGAGTGCAGGGGTGTGTGTTTTAAGTCCTGAATGCAGGAAGTCCTTGCCAGTTGTAGAACCAGTGCAACAGAATTTTCCTATTTCAGTACTGAGTAAGGTGGCTGCTCAGGGATCCTGGGAAACCTGGTGGTGTAAAGAGAGAGAAAAGCCAAACAAAACCCACCCAAGTGTACAAACAAGAACAACAACAAAACAAAATAAAGCAAAACAAAACCCACCTCCATCCCAAACCAGAGAAGCTCAGCAAATACCAAAGGATTTGAGTATTTGTGAAGGATTCTTGTCCATTAGAAATGTTTGTAGAACCCCCTGGCCTCAGACCTGCCAGCTTTCCACTATGCCTAGAGTGCAGTGGATTTGAGTTCATAGGACACAGATGAGCAACTGTAGACTTTGGTAAAGTCCTCCCCATTTGAACTGTCTGTAGTTATTGTTCTTTGTTTCTGTAGATGGAGTCTGCTCGTAAAGCTTGGGAAAACTCTCCAAGTTTACCAGAACAGAACTCCCCAGGTGCAGGCTCAGGCATCCAGCCTCCTTCCAGTGTTGGAGCTTCCAATGGTGTCAGCTACAGCTCTTTTGGTGGAGTTTCTATGCCTCCTATGCCTGTGGCGTCTGTAGCACCTTCTGCATCTATTCCAGGTACCTGCAAACTGCAGCTGCATATGCATTGTCTGATTGTTATCTGGGAGTCATCCTCTGGTTCTAGTAGGTCAGAAGAGCTTCTGTGTAGAGTAACTGGCTTGCTGGTGTTTGACCGATTCTTAACAACTCAGGCAAGACAGAAGGAAGGACTGTCTCCCCACTTTGAAGAATGTGACTGGTGAAAGCTTAACACAAAGACAGCTTTCCCTATGTAGTGGCAAGTCTCTGATAGATAGATCTTGCTTACCCTTTACTGTGTGCCCAGTAGAATAGAAGGGAAGAGACCTATGACTGAGAGTCTTCAATAGTCCCAATACCATTATCAGCCATTCCTCTGCTTGTTTTGCCATTGAAGTCACAGGTTCTGAGCACCTTTTGCTTATAGCAAAACAACAATTGGTTTATAGCTCACAGAACTCTGGGAGGGGGGAAGATGTTGCTGTGTTTTAGTTAAAGGAAAAGCTTAACCCAGTCATGTTGGGTGTATGTAATTAGGGAGAGCATCTGGAAAGAGGAAATGTACTGGGATTCTCTCCACAGGATGACTCCTGGGTCCCAAAGGGCTTATATGTATGCACTGTCTTTCTCATGTCTCAGTTCAAGAACAGAGTAAAATGTGTAGTGACTCTGTTATTAGCTTACACTTGGTAAACAGATTGTTCCAAGTCAGGTGATTTCCTTCCTCGCTCACCCTAATCTTGCTGCTTAATGCTGTGGTTCAGATCTGCACAAAAGCACAGGAGTGGCACAGCAGTTACTAATTGGTGCCACCCTTGGGGTGAATATGGCTTTTAGATCTCATGTGTCAAGGCCTTAAACGCATGTCTGCTCTTTCCGTCCCTCTTAGCTGCAAAGATGAGATGATTGCAGAGCAGATTTCTGGCATTTAGTTCAGATTACAGGTTTCCAACTTCTGAACTGCTAGTGTCTGACTCTTTGGAGGTGGGAAACCTGGATTTACATTGAGCTTCTTACAGAAGGGTATGATTAGTTCTCAGCAATCCTGCTACTGCTGATGTTGGTGTGTGGATTTAGGAGCTTTATAGACTCTTTTGAATGGGTTCTATGTTTGTGTTAATTTGCTGAGAGGTAGGAAATAGTCTTGACCTGCAGATCTCTGCAGTCTACTGTGCCTGTATCTCCCCTGTAGCTTGAATTTACAGCCTGCCTTTTCTGATGTCCAGGTAACCATATTCCACCCCTGTATCTGGATGGCCACGTGTTTGCAAGTCAGCCCCGCCTGGTCCCTCAGACGATACCTCAGCAGCAAAGCTACCAACAGGTAAGGGAGCAGTACAGCTTGCAGGTGGTATTTCAGGATTCTTCACAGTGGCAATTAAGAAATGAGAAGTGATTTTCAATTTCATAGCCCAAAGGAACTTAGATATGGCTCCCTTTAGGTTCCTTGAATGCTACTTCCCAGTGGGTATCAGAGGTTAGTAAAACTGAAGGGAGGGAGCTGAGGAGTTCTTCCCCTTCTGTACCAGTGCCCTTGGACTGGTTTTAACTGAAGCAGATGCTGAGGCCTGTGTGAGGTGAAATGACTTTCAGTTAATTCCCTAGCCAGTCATCATTACAATAATGAGTTACTTCACTAGTAAATATGATGTTGATAGGACTGGGGAGAGCTTTTTCAAGGTAGAGTACAAGCAGGTGAGGGCTGGTATTGTCACTGCCTGCTCTATGTGAGGAGCACATTGATTCCCTCATGTCCATCAAATGCCTCTTGCAGGCACCAACCTCTGGGTGCCTGTGCAGTGTCTTCCCTGGCAGTGCTGCTGTTCTGGGAGTGATGCAGGGCTGGGTAAAGGCCCAGTCTAGGTAATTGTCACTGCAGATTGACTCATGCAGGAAACTGATGGGTTTTTAACAGCTTTGGAGAGTTTCTGGCTCCTCTTGTACCGCTCAGTTATATTAATTTCTTCTGCAGGCTGCTGCTGCTCAACAGATTCCCATTTCCCTCCACACATCCTTACAGGCCCAAGCTCAGCTTGGACTGAGGGGTGGGCTGCCTGTTTCCCAGTCCCAGGAGATGTACAGCTCCATCCAGCCCTTCAGGTAACTGCTTCCTGTTTTCCTTTCCTTGTGCTTGCTCTCTTACGTTCCTGATGTCTGTGTACATTGATGAGATACCCCACACTCATCCTCCTTTGTTCAAATGCTGTTTCCTTCCCCTCATAACAGTGCCAGTGTAGGGAACATGAGCATGAAAAATCTGAATTAGCAATTAGTACCTCAAAAGCCTGAACACTGAGGTTTGAAAAAAAACCCCCTTTTTATTTGCTAGAGCTGTTGGAATCTTTAACTTCTGATTTTTTCCTGCTTTGCAAAATTGCTGCAGACTTTAGGTAACCTGAATCCTCTCTTAACTGCTAATCCACAGGTTGTTGTGTGGGGTATTGAAACATAAATATTAGATACTACACAATGTTGTTCTGTTGAATATTCTGGCAACACAAGGACATGGTTGTAAAAGCTTAAGAGTGGAAGTAAAAAATCCTGGTAGCTAAAATAGAAAGTGGCATCAAAGCTTCTTTCTAAGCTGTCAGTTTAGTTGTCTGAGAACTGATGGCAGGCCAGATACAGTTTGGCAGGGTGTGTTTGTACAGTCTCCAAAGGTTTTGTGCATAATGACTGAAGGATGTTTTTTTCCTGCAGGTCTCAGGTGTACATGCACCCCAGTCTGTCCCAGCCCAGCACCATGGTCCTGACAGGAGGCACTGCTCTGAAGCCTCCATATTCCGCCTTCCCAGGCATGCAGCCCTTGGAGGTGGTGAAAACCCAGTCTGGGTCCCCCTATCAGCCCATGAATGGAAGCCAGGCACTGGTTTATGAGGGGCAGATAAACCAGGCTGGTATGGGAGCCTCCCAGATGATGGACTCTCAGCTCACACAGGTTAGGAGCAGGACTGGAGAGCCACTCCTTTGGTCCAGGCTAATTCACAGCCACTTGTTTCTGAGAATGGGTTGTAACATGTCTGTCTGAACTAAACTCTTTGTAAAGAGGCGGAAGATTTCCCCAAGACACTGTTCTGTGAACCATGGTTTCACATATGCAGCACCTTATTTAATGAGATGGTTGCTAATACCTTGTCTGTCCCTGCTGAGACGTCACTTGGAAGTCAAACCTTCCAGTGCTGCATGCATAGGAGGCCATGATGCAATGGTTGTCCTAAAAGCACCTCTTCTGAGAGCCAAATCCCAATCATCTCTCCCATCACCTCAGCTTCCAGGGCAACTAGGAACTTGTATTAAACGCTCATCCGTCTTCTCAGTTCATTTGTCGTCCAAGTCTTATTTACAACTTCAGCTGATCTGTTTGGCAGAATCATAACAGGAATTTCAATGTGTGAAAATGTTTTAATAAAGCATGGTTCACATGAAAAAACATTGAATCTACTGTGAGCATAGCTGTGTTTGTGGGCATGTGCTCTGGTTCTCTGGAGAAATTTGATAATTTTATTAAACTCATCTTACGTTTATCTTGTGCAACTTGTTAAGGTTTATTTTTTGTTTCAGAGGGATTTTTGTGTTGTGACTGACGTAAAGAGTTAATCCTGAAAGTAACTTAGGTGAGGAAAATACAGAGAACACTGGCAAACTAAGTATTTGAAGACATGCTTTATCCATCAGAAGCGAGTAACTTGGTTTGTTTTGCCAGCCTTAGATTGGTTTATTTATTTTTTCTAAAGTGTTGATAGAACCTCCCAAATCCAGCAATTGTGAGAAAATCGGAGGGAACAGGAGGTGCGTCATCCCCGAGCTACAGTATTTTTTGTAATTGCTCTTAATTTTGTCCATCATTGGTTTGAAGCTCACTGTGAAACATGGAGCTGAGGTCCCCATCACTTTCTCTGGAGGTCCAGTCTTCAAAAATGTTTTGATGTAAGAGTGTAGGAGATTTTCAAAGGTGAAAACAAAGCACCTGACACTGCACTGCCTGACACTGCCATTGTATGAAGGGAAAACAGACCCATGAAGTGACCATGAGGAAGACTGGGAGAACGGAGGAAAGCCCCCATCCACGGGCAATTAGGTTAACTTGATGGCATGTTAAAAACCCAGCTGATAAGGGTGTTGGCAGCACTGCCAGAACATCAATTTCAGTGTGAAAGTCCCTCTGTTACAGTCATTGCATTTGTTCCGTGCCAGACTGCACTGTTTGGGAGCTTCCTTTTGGCAAGGCTGTGCTTTCAGGGTATTGGGAAGGCAGCATGTCAAACAGGAGACTGTTTCTGCCATTAAGGTAACTACATGTCCTTGTCACACAGCTGACAATGCCTGTGCCTGGCTCCCAGCTGCCTCTGCCCCGCTACGGCTCTGGCCAGCAGCCCCTGCTTCTGCCACAGTCCATCCAGCTTCCTCAGGGGCAAAACCTGCCTGTAGGAGCTCCCCGAAGAATCCTCCCTCCTGGATCCCAGCCTTCTGTTCTTGCTGCCAGCAGGGAGGTAAGGATTAACTCCTGGTGCTGCTCATGGCATTCAGTAACCCCTCCTGCGTTGAAGTTTCACTCCTTGCTTGTTAAAGGGGAGAATGGCTTGTTTGGGATCCTTAAATATCCAAGCCAAGGATTGCTGTTAAAATGAAGGAACCCATTTCCCCCTCATCTCCAAAGCGCAAGCCAGCAGTTTTCAGGTTTTGCTGCTGGTCATCATTCTGTTTCCAGGGAGCCACATCCTGCCTTGATCCAGTTTGGAGTCTCCAGTTTTATTACATGTTTACACAGGTTTCCCCAGAGTGCTTGAGGGGTGGTGAGCTCCAGACACAGTTGGAATACTGCCCAGATATTTCACTCTGTTGTGAAGCTTGTCCATTTGAGTAGGTATATTAATGTCATGTCTGGTTTGATGGATTCATATCATAAGTTTGTCTTACTATAGGGGAGAGAGAGAGCACAGCAGTTAACTTCCAGGTTCTGTATTTGCTTGTGCTGCTGGCTTGGTGCTTTAATACAAACAGATTATTTCACTTACAAGCCTCACTTTTCTCACCTGAAAAATATTTCTTCTTTTAATGGGCATGATGGGGAGAAGGGCAAAGATTTGGCTTAAGTGTTTATATGAAGTAATGAGTGATTTGTGAATGCAAAGATGATACTCTCTCTCACTCATTTTCCTCTGTAGTCCTCCCAGATGGAAATGAAAGGGTTTCATTTCTCCGACGGTAAACAGAGCATGTCCTCCGGAGGGTCTGTACCGTCCCCTCACGCGTACAGGTGAGACATTCACAGCACTTGGGCTCCTTAGGATGGGAGAGAATCTTCATGGTGCACTCATCATCCCTGTACAAAATCCACCTGGGTTTTCATGTCTAGAACGTGCTCACTTCAGTCCAAATACTTGTATCTAAATGCATGGTCATAGTTTTCATTTTGTGTGTGAACCAGTGTGTGTGTGTCTGACGTGGTGCTCTGTGGGAGGTGCATGAAGTTACTTGTTCACTGAGTCTCAAAGACAGGTTGGAATTGGTGTGTGTTTTTGTTCCTTGTGAAGGTGGGAAGTCTGAGGATCACTGAATAAATGTTCATGGTCCTGAAGATCGGAGTGCTCATGTCTAGACACATCAGGTCATTGAGACTTTTGGGACGCTAATTTATTTTTTCTTCTCCTATCTGACTTGTGTGTTGTCATTTGGACTGTGGAGCTCACTGATGTGCACAGCACAGACTTGTGCCCTATGTATTGCTGCTTTGCTGTCTTTTTTTCTTTCACACATGAATTAAGGCTCTCATTCCATTGTAGAATTTACTCCATGAATGTTGTCGACTCTTCGATTTCCAGGCCTAGCTCTGCCAGCCCCAGCGGGAAGCCATCGGGACCAGCAGTGAGCATGGGCTCTGTGCAAGGACACTATGTACAGCAGGTAGTGTACCTGAGTTCTTTGTACAGCCCAAAAATACCTGCTCTTCTACACTGTTGTGCTTGTGCCTTGGGCTGCAGAGGAGAGGCAGAAAGGCCTGTGTAACTGATGCTCCACTTTGGAGCTGGTATTTTTCCTTGGGTAGGTGGGTGTTTTACTGAGTGCAGGAGTAATTCTGTGTGATTTGAAAGTTAGGAGAGATTAATTCTACTAATATCTACTAAGTTTTGCTGTGGAATTTTTATAACTTACTTGCATTGCCAAATACGTGAGACACTGAGATTCTTAAATGTGAGGTGTTAAAGGAGCAAATGTGATGTGCATGGGTGATGGTCACAGTTTGCTTGTTCTGCCTGCCTAGAGGTGTCTGTCCTAGCTAACGCTTTGGTTTTTGTGTCAAAAGGCAAAGCAGCGGGTGGATGATAACAAAGCCAATCTGGGAGCAGTGAAGCTGCAAGAAACAGCCTCCACAAACCAGATGAAGCCAGTGCGCACAGGAGCGATCAAACCTCAGGCAGTCAAAGTGGAGGAGAGCAAGGCCTAGGAGCACCTCTGATGCCTGGCTGGTCCTGCTGCCTGAGAGGCACCACAGCTTAGACTGGACCCCACTGGATCTCCTGAAAATCTCACCAGATCTATCCCCACCCCACACTGACTGACTACAGCGACATCATTTAAGCCCCTCTCCCAACAAAGCAGTTTGAAACAGTGGATATGACATTGACCTGCTTGCTTTAAAACAAACCAATCATGTGACTTTTAAGTGGCTTTAGCCAATTTTTTTTTTTTTATTCCCCCCTCCCCGTGCCCCATCCACAGGTAGCTGTGATTGCTCACTTGGCAAAGTCCATCCTCCTTCCCTACTTCTGTCTCAGCAGAGTGGCAACTGGGGGAGAGGGGTTTAGTTTGAGGTTTTTCATTTTAAAGGCAGCTGAGGTTTTTACAAGAAAGCTGTATCTTTGTTTATAGCAGAACTTTTATATGTTCTCTCATTCCCCCCTTCTTTCTGCTTTCCTCATTCCTTTCCGAAAAGAATTCCTTTCAGCTAAAATGATGTTCTGACAAAACTCTGCTTAGTTTTTGTATATGGTTCTGTGCTATGTTGAGAGTTTGAGTTCGTTTGGGTGTATTTCCCCAGATGATTTAGCCTTTCAGACTATTTTATTAAAAGAAGCAGGACAGTTATGACAGTTGTTAATTTTTCAGTATTTTTGTTTTAAGCTAGAAGCAGTGCTTGCATTAGGAGGAAGTGTGTACTAAAGACACATAGTACATCAGTGTATAAATCCTGAAACTTGCACCACTTCAACACTGCTTTGAGGTGCTTTGTGCTCAACAAAATTTGGCATTTTTCATTTTAAGGGAAAAAACCCAAACCACCAGATTTCTGTTGCAAGCTCACTCAGATCTAGGTGTTTAATTTTTCCTTTTTGTGGGTTTCGGATTTTTTTTAGCTGACTGCAAAACACACGCCAAAATGTAAATCATAGATTTACAAAATGTAACATTTGTTAAAGAAGAAAAAAATTCTCACAGCACATGGGTCAGAAGAGTTGGCTAGAGCCAACGGGTCTGTATGGACTACTTTTTGTAGTTGTGATGCTCTCTCATGCTCCCTGCCTTGGCTGCTTGAATTCTTCGTGTCTCCTGAGACTTGTCCTATATTGTGTTCATCCCTTGGGGCTGCTCTCCTAAGCTTTGCTCTTTTCCCTGAGTCTTGCTTTCTGTTCCTCTATTCCACGGCCTTTTGTAAAATTTGCATAGAAATACCTTGGTATGGGAGCCCCCTCTGCAAGGCACACTTGGAACCTCCTGTTTTGGGTTGGAAATGCGTGGTTACAGAGGCAGTTTGGAATCATCCTTCTCCTCTCCTTCCCAGGTGAACAGCAAAGGGTTCTTTACTCTGATGCAGTTGCATATAGTGTGTGTACAGCATCGTCACTTCACCACTCCTCTCCAGTATTTGATGATCTACACAAGGAAGATCCCAGTGGGAGAGGCTGGGTTTTATTTCTTTGGCTGTTTGGTTTTGGTTTATGTGAGTGTGCGTGTGTGTGTGTGCGCGTGCGTACGTAGATTTTTTAGGACGGACTTAAAAGTTCCTGAAAGGGCTTGGAGTCCTTCACCTGATGGTAGTCTAAAGTAAAAACTACTTTCAGCTAACTTGGTTTGTGTTGTTTAGCTCTTTCAATATGTAAAGTAGGCTGGTCACACTGAAGTGAGGGACAGAACCATTTTTGGAGATGGTAGCTTGCTCACGGGCTGTGCGTCGGCCTCTGCTGGGTGGCAGAAAGTCATTTGGTGGTGGTTCCAAAGAAGATACTTTGAACAAAGAATGTATTGGGGAAGGGATCTGAAAGGTGTTCTTGTTTCT
>VZUA01059625.1:0-13971 GCA_013401035.1 Horornis vulcanius
AGTTCTAACATTCCTGACAGCCAGGCTGTTTTCAGTTGCCTTACTCATCTCCAAGTCTTCCTCAGCTCAGATATTTTCTGTAAGAGGTGAAAATCAGAATTTGGAAGTCTCCAGGAGATAAGGATGGAGAGGAGTTGCAGCCAATTGATGCATTCAAGTTTCATCCACTGTACAGACACTTTTAGTGCTGCCTCAGTAGCCTAGTTTTAGTGTTAAATATTTCTCTTTTTGTCTGTGTTAATTTATTGATATTTTAAGAATTTAAATTACATTTCCCCTCTTAATTTAATGTTGATGTAGTATGTGTAGTATGTGTTTAGATGTTTTAAATATTTATAACATTTGAGTCTGTTGTCTTCAGTGAAATTGCAGGGGGTGAATTCTGTTCACTGTGCCAATGGTGGGAAAAATAATTTTGACAAACACGACTTTGTTTCTCAGCAGTGCATTGAACATCTTTTGTCATGCACCCAGCACAGGGGTCCTGTGCTAGGAATGGTCAGGCAGCAAACTTTCCAGCTGGATCATTTTCATCCTCCACATCTGAAAGGAATCCACTTCTGGCTCTGTTTGTGTCTGGGTGCTTTGGAAATCGGTGAGAGCACTGCACAGATAAATGCCACGCTGAGGAGAGGACAGAAATCAAATTGCATCTTCATAACAATGGGGTTGTGATATGATTAAATGAACTAATTTTGAAGTTCCATCTCAGACTATAAATTTATTTTTTATTAGAGTTATCTGCCTCACTTTCAAATTAAGCTGCTGGAAGGTTCAATTTGCAAGATGCAATTCAGTGGCTTTTTTAATGCCATGGGAAGGATTTCTATACTCACAGCTTCTCAGATGATGATAATTTGCTTCATGTAGAAGTCCTTTCTTAAAAGAAAAAAAAAAGATTACTGGAACTTTAGGTTGTGATTATGTTGTCATTTTCCAAATATACTGGGAAAATAGCTGTGAAATATTATTTTTTTATGATCTCAATCAAGGGACAGTATTTTTAAACTCAACAGAAATCTTTTGTGTCAAACAAAAGTTTTGCTATTATCTACTGTTATTTTTTTTTATTAAATGTTACCAGTAACAGTCTTTATTCTACAGTCTTTATTTGTTGTTGGGGAGTTTGTAATTGTTTTTAAGCTTCTTATCACTCAGAAATATGTTTCTACTACTTGGAATTCTGACATGGCACAGTGTCAGAGTGCCAAGAGGCAGTTTGGATATTTGTCACCAGTCTTTGACAGGAAGAAAGGGGTACAAAGTACCGAGGCACAGAGAATTGCAAGAGACAGAGAATTCCCAATGGCATTGTTCCCTCCTGCTCATATAAAGACTTTATGTGTGAGAACCCTAACTTTCAGTTTGTCTGTTCTGAAAAAAGACACTTCCAAGGCCTGGATGTGATACGAGGTGGAAACATTCAGTGTGCAAATTCAATATGCAGATTTTTTGCTATTTATTGTGGTGTTCCCAAGTGCTGTGATGATCAAGGCAGTAACTCCATGAGTCAGGAAGTCTGAAATATTTCAGTCTGATCTTACTTCACATCAGGTTTTGAAGTTGACAGAATTTCTAAGTTCTGTCTAAGAACTTCTAAGTTCTAAGAACTTCTAAGGTGCTTTAAAAAATATTTCATAGGAACCAGAATGTGAGCACAGGAATCTGCCTTCAGATTTTACAAACAAAAGACCCTTCTAAAATTTTTCTGATTCATCTGTTTTAGCTATTTTAATAAGAGGAGGTGGAGGTTTTGGAAGGTTTTTTTTTCTTGCTTTTTTAGTGCATTTGGTTCTGAGTTTTTGAAGCACCTGCTGAAACTTTTGCCTTACTTTGCCTTTATTTTATTGTGTGGTTTAGAAATGTTTCTTCTTCCCTTCTATCACTTTGCAGAACACAGCACATCCTTCCCGTGGTGTCATTCAAGATAAACTCAGATTTTAATCCGAGTTTATCCAAATGTCATCTTTAATATTCCCTATACAGTGAATGCTGTTGTGTGTGTGGGGCTGTGGTCAGGGCAGACCTGGGGAGGCTGCAGCTGCTCAGGTTTCCCAGACTGTCTCCATCAAAGCAAAGAGCCCTTGTTCTGGGATGGTGGCAGAATGTCCCATTTTCACTGCAGAGAAGTGTGTTCTCCTGGCTTCTAGGCCCGTGTCTTACTCCCAGTTGGTGTTTCCATTATTGCCTGTGCTTTGCAGAGGTACCTCTTTGAAAGATGTTTCTGCACATCAGCAAAGGCATTTAATACTGAAGTTATGTTTTTGGAAGGGGGTAGGTCTTCAAAATGGAAATTTAGTAAGTGTAGGACCAGGTGCAGTTGTGTTTAGAGAAAGAAACTGAAAGTTGTGGCTGATGGGAACAAAGAGAGGAAAGCTGCTGGAGTGGGTCAAAACAATGGAGTATTTAATGTGGGTCATTTTCTTTACAATACACACTTCTTATAAATAAGGAGTTTAATCTTCTTGCTTTTGCTTTGCTGCTCCCTGGAGGCAGCTCCTCTGAGCCTGGGGTCTCTCACACCCAGCCCAGAGGGATTCCCTGCAGACCTGGGGTGATGATCAGCCCCTCATTTGAGTTCAGGTAGTGTCAGTCCATGTCACCCTTGTCTTTCTGAGGTGTTCCAGCCACAGGGAGTTCATCTGATGGGATAGACTTTGTTTGGCCAGGTTTTCAGGTTTTTTTCCCATGACATTGTGTTCTAGACAGGTGAAATGTTTGTTTATAGAGGCAGCTTTGCTGATGGTTCTCCACACAATATTGAGTTCAGTCATCTGTCAGTTCTTATCCCATTGCAGAGCTTGGAAAACAAGCCCCAGTGTGTCTGCTCTGCAGGCATTCAGTGTGGCTGCAGCTGGAGGTGTTCATGGGTCTCACCCACATCCCATTTGCATCTCCTGAGCTTTAGCAGATAATGAAAACAATAATAGAAGTGATGTTCCTGTGTCCTGGTCCACGTTATTTCTTTACATCTCAGATGTCCTTCAGCAATCTGTGCAGTCAGAACTGATCCTCACGCTGGTGACTTCATGGTTGTTTCAGCTGAGAAACAGGAGTTGTTAAAGTCATCTTTGTTTTGTTCTGAAGCTGTTTTGGGGGAGTGCTGCAATCCCTGAGCTGATCCCAGGGTGTGCAGGCTCTGCTCCAGGGGAGCCCAGGAGGCACCAGGTCCCTGTGGGACAGACCTGTTGGTGGGTTGGTAACCAGCAGCTTTCTTGGCTGAGAAGTTTTAAGAAGTGCAGAGTGGATGCACATTGCATTAGATAATATTTGGAGTAGGGGTTTAGAGAGACACCCATGGAAGGAAGGGATTGGAAGGCTCCACCTGCCTGTGTGCAGGCCTGAGGTGCAGCACGGGGGGTTGGAACAGAGCAGGCAGTCCAGACTTTCTGTTCTGACTCCTATTTATGAATTCCTAAGATGAGGATAGCAATTTTGTAATTCAAAGCTTTGGCTTCTTTCTGATGGTCGTTGCTGGAGATCCTTCCATTAAAAGGTGAAATGAATTCGAGTGGCTCCTCACAAAGATGAACTCAAATCTTGCTGTGCATATGTGAGTCATTCTCAGTGTTACACAGAGCACGTGAACCAAGCAATCAAATGCTTAATAAACCAAGTCATTACTTTTATGGTAAATTGAAAAAAGTTCTTCTGGGATTTCAACTGTAAATGAATCCTTGAAAATCAATAATTAGATTAGTAAAGGATGACGTTTTAATATGCTGGCAGGAATATAGAGGGATTTGTCAGGGGAAGCAAAACCAGACTTTGCACTAAAGTGGCTTAGGTATATTTATAGTGCTAGTGATTCTGTGTGTGTGTGGGATCTTTGGACTATTTTAATATAATGTAAGGCTTTGAGCTTTAGCAAACTCAAGTTGCTCGTTTTATGAAGTTACATTAGTACCACACTGTGAAGTATTTTTAAATATTAGCGTTACTGAGTATTAAAAGTATTTCATAAAACCATTTTTTAAAACGTTTTCTGTAGATGCTGTTGAATGAATTGATGTTTAGCATACAAAGAAATAAAACCTGAGGGCTGTAAGGTACCTGTATGTTTCTGATCACCTCAGTTTTTGAGGGGTTAGGTATTTCTTGAGGTTAAATTGTCATTAAAACTTACTAAAAATACTGGTGCAGTTAATCCTTTCAGAGAACAGAAAGCAGCATTACCTCCAGCCACGCTTTTGAACTGTCTGAAAGGATTTGCAATCGTTGTATTGTCTTGACAGACTCACATCTTTAGAAATGCTGTACAGCACAGTCTTTTGCAAGTTCGTATGCTGATACATTTCTCTCCATATGTAACCTTTGAAACCTAGTTTCTATTGTAATTCTAGCATGTAAACACTAGATTCAATTTTGTATTCCTCTAATGAATGCAACAGGATGGAAACACGTTTGCAATTGCTAATGATGAGCTTTTTTACTGTTCTTAATACTCGTGGGTATGTCTTTTCTTCAGGGATTTCAGAATTGTATTCGTACCTTTTTAAATTGTTTTTTTCACATGCTGTTTACAATTAAACCACGAGCATGGGAGGCTGTGCGTGCATGTGCTTTTAGGTTGCTTTGCTGAATGAAATACAGTGGAGTGATCTTACTTTAAAACCTCTCTGTTGCCCAGAGAAGCTGAGATCCCCTGAATCCCTGGAAGTGTCCAGGGCCAGGCTGGACAGGGCTTGGAGCAACCTGGGAGAGTGGAAGGTGTCCCTGCCCGTGGCAGGGGGTGGAANTGCCCAGAGAAGCTGAGATCCCCTGAATCCCTGGAAGTGTCCAGGGCCAGGCTGGACAGGGCTTGGAGCAACCTGGGAGAGTGGAAGGTGTCCCTGCCCGTGGCAGGGGGTGGAAGTGGATGATCTTTAAGGTCCATTCCAACCCAAACCACTCCGTGGCTCTGTGATGCTCATTTTTCCTTGTGTCCCGCCTGTGTCCTTGCACCTTTCCCAGTACCTAGTACAGCAGAAGCCACCAGTGGGGTTATTCTGGTGTGTTCTGTGGAGATCTGACATTGTCAGAGGTTGTTTAAGGAGTTTTGTTTGGGAGACAATCCAGCTCCTTACACAAGTAGTGCTCCAACCGATAGTTTTTTCCTGAATGTCAGTGAAAAGGCCGAGAGTAGATGAAATCACAGGTGAGAATGTGTATGTGTGTGTTTGTAGGAACTTCGTGCACCTTTTACTGCTGAAAATTGTTTTGTATTAAAAGATGAGAAAGAGCTGTGAGTGTGGAACCCCTGCTAGGAAGAACTGTGGGGAAACCTCCACCAAAGCAGATTAGAGAAGCAAAAGGGTGAATTAGAGGCAGTCTGACCCTGGAGACTCTAATTCTGGTTTAGTTCTGACACAGTGAGGACTGTCTGGGGGTGCTCCTGCATGGTCCTTGGCTCTGCTGGGTCTGCTCTGGCTCAGACAAGGGAAGGGTGTTCTCATCCACAAGGCAGCTGAGGAAGAGTTGATGTTGGGGCTCCAGAATTACCTGTTTTGTGCCAACTCAGAGCTGTTGTTAAAATACAGGGGAGAGGGGTTCTTCCACCCCGTGATTTTAATAGACATTTCTGTAGCTGATTTTTCAACTAGGACTAATAATAAGAAAACTACAGTTGAGCCAAAAATGACAAATGTCACTGAGTTAAAATAATACTTGCATATTTTTAACTATTAAATGGAGCTAGATAAATCGGAAGCATGTAAATACCTGATTCTAAATCTTTGCATAATTATTTCCAAGAGGTAATTTTGCTATGAGCTATTGAAACTCCAAGAAATGTATTATTCCCTTTTGAGATGGTGTGTATCCCAGCTGTGTCTTACATCTCTTGGCTTGTTTCCTTTTTGCTGTAGATGTACATACATATATATATTTGTGTGCTGTGCAGTTGTACAGTCGCTGCCATGTTAAATTGATTGCTTTCAAATGAGTATATCTGTGTATTTTACATGTGTGTGTACATGTACCCACAAACAAGCAGTTTACCAGGGCAGTGGTTGTACAGCCACAGAGATTAGGGCTTTGTACAATATGTAATTTTAAGAATGTCAGTGTGGTTCTTAGCAGATTTTATAAACACTTCTCTGAATCTGTTATCAGCACTTCCCATCCTACAAGAAACTGCACATTTTTCAGTGATTGTTCCACTGGTTACATTTTTGTCTGCCATTTGTTCTGGATTGATGTAATCTTGATACTACTAAAATTTCAAGGGCTGTTGACGCATTTCACATAGCCTGGGATTGCCTGTTCTCCAAATATATGGATCATGCATCAACAGTACTAAGTAGCCTTACTGTTTTGCCTAAAAGCCTAGCTAATTTATTTAATATTCTCTCTTTAAAGAGAGGTCTCTGGAAGGGGTGGCGTATTTTAGGANAGTGATTGTTCCACTGGTTACATTTTTGTCTGCCATTTGTTCTGGATTGATGTAATCTTGATACTACTAAAATTTCAAGGGCTGTTGACGCATTTCACATAGCCTGGGATTGCCTGTTCTCCAAATATATGGATCATGCATCAACAGTACTAAGTAGCCTTACTGTTTTGCCTAAAAGCCTAGCTAATTTATTTAATATTCTCTCTTTAAAGAGAGGTCTCTGGAAGGGGTGGCGTATTTTAGGATGCTCCTTCTCTTTAAAGGGAAACTCGGAATTGACTAGCAGTACTTGTTGATCGGTGATTTTATTGTAGCCAAAGGATGCATGGGTGGTTTAATAGGAAGTTTTTGCTTCAAGTTTCTTGATCAAATGTAGTGTTCTACAGAGCTGTGTGAAGAGTGTAGTTTTTTATTCTGAAATGCACTTGTACACTTTATTTGAAAGGTCTGAATGGATCATAAATACATTTAAGAAATAAATGATACATCACATGTTTTCACGGCTTGTCTCAGGTGGCTTTTCTGTTCCTGAGCTGCTAAAGGTGTGTTCCTTGCACTGGGTGGGGCTTTTTCCTTTATCTTGATTGCTCTAAATAGTCCTGTAGTGAGTGCAGGGGCAGGAGAACCTTCCAGCCTGCTTGGTGTTTATGCTTTGTCCATACATGCTGCAGGGCACTGTGGGCAAACTCCTCGCTTTAATTTTCCTGTGGGAAACTTGAGCCCTAAAAGGAAACGAGCAGAGCAAAAGGGCTGCATATCACAAGGGATTCACTTTTATTTTTAGAATTGCACTATATTGCCATATTTGGCCTGAAACTATGCTGTATCAATGCACTATTGTATCCAATTGCAGTGTCTAACCGGTCCAAATTTGTCTAAATTATTCAGGTTTTTTCCACAGATACTCTTTATCTGTGAATGTTCTGGGCTAGCGCTGACTCCAGGTAACAGACTGTGCAGGCAGCATTCCTTGTGGGAAGTTAACAAGTACATTACTCTGAAAGTGTGGTTTGTGTCACTTCCTTGAGGTCTCAGTAACAGGTGTAATTCCTCCTACCAAAACCTGCTCCAGTGGTTTGGGCAAAGACAAATGCAGGAAGTGCACTCTGTGTAAAAACGAATGTAAATATTGCTTAATAAAAGAAATTACGGGAATGCCATCAGCCTGCAAAATAGACCTGGTGGCACAGGATCCTGCTAACACTGAAAATAGCTGTCAAAAAACCCATTTAATATATTTGAATGTACTTAAAATGTGCAGATCTGCTCAAAATAACTTCTCCCCATCGTGTAATATTACCCTGCTGCTGCCCATGAAAGCTGCACAGAATTTTGGCTCTCTCTGCGTGTTGGATCTGCTGGAATCCGTCCCTGGCTTGGTGCACTCCAGGGTGGCTTGTCCATGCCTTGCAGCAGCACACCACGTGCTGGTCCCACCCTGGCAAAGCAAGGAAAATTCCAGTGGTGGACTGAGACTCCAGACCCTTCCCACAGTAATCTCTGACCGTGTGGCAGAATTCTTGCAGTCAGTGGGACCTTCCCAAGGAATAACTGGAATGTGGAAATGATCCATTGTGGCAAGAGTGAGAGCAGGCACGGTTTGGGTTGGTGGTGGGTGTGTCAGATAACTCAGCAGCGAGCAAAATTCCACAGTTGGAATCATTCTGGGGGTTGGGGCAGGGGGAGCCTAAAGTTTGGTCCCCTGTCATTTCTCCATTGGTGTGGTGGTTCTGAAGCCAGCCTGTGTCCAGGTCAGGGTTTGTTTGATACCCCCAGGGCATTTTCTCCAGGAGCTGATCTTTGGGTGATGAGCCATTTCCAGCAGGCAGCTTCCTCTGTTCTCTGGAGGTTTCTTATTTCATTCTTTTCATCACAAATCTTGTCCTTTAGCAATTCTTTGCTGCAGTTTCTTCATCCTCTTGGGTTTATGTAGGGGATTAGGAGGAATAAACCTGAGCTGCTGAAAACTGCAAGTAGATCAGTCCCAAGAAGAGGGAACTGCAGCTCTTCCATGTCTTTAGTTGTGCCTTAAGCTACAGAAAAAGCTTCTGAAGTAACACAGTCTCAGTCTGAATATGTTGAGGCTGTAACTTCATGACGTGGTTTGCAGATCCTAGGATGCTCCCTGCAAGATCATGAAAATACATGGAAAGTATCTTTTAAATGTGTCAGGTTTAGGAGGTGGGAACCAATATGCTTTAATATGCAGGCTGACAGAATAAATGGGCTTTTCCCAGCTGGACTGCATCCTGGTTTCCATAATTACACACGTAGTTTCTGTTTAAATCAACTGGAGAGGAAGGTTTCAATATAACTCCCCTAATATTTTTAAGTGCATAAAGAGGGGGAGGAAGGGCACATTCTGAGTCTGAGCATCTACATTTTCCTGCTTTCCTTCAGAGCAGAAAACTGTTATGAGAATTTTAATCTTCACTATACTTGCCTCAGTTCTCATGGCTGGTTTCCACTCTGTTTTCTTTATTACTTTCTTTTTCTTCCTGTCATTCTTAGCTTTCTATTTTTCAATCCCAGTTTGTGAAGGGTGTGGGTTCAGAAGGGTTTCCTTCAGTTCCCAGTCCCCTGAAAGCATGAGAAATTGCCCATTGAGCCAATTCTCACAGCAAAGTATAAAAATAGGAGTAAAGAAAAGGTTACACAATGCTTGGATTGCAGCAGTTTGTACTAATGGGGAGATTTCAAAGCCATGGTTTGAAAAACATTTTTTAAACCTTATCATTTCCGTTGATTTTTCTCTCCCCAAGCTGTGTTTCAGCTGCAGGAACTCACGTTGGATTGCTTGAGGAATTGTACTGAGACACAGGAGTCAAGAGCTGAGCAAGTCACGCAAAGCCAGAGAGGCCACTAATTAGTTCTCTTTAGCCATAATGAGTGATTTGTTTGAGAATCCTCTCTTAAGAGTTTCCAGCCAGATGCTTTGGTTCTGCTGTTAAATAAGTGGATTAAAAGGCAAGTGGATTTGAGATGATTTTACCATTGCAGCAGAACACAGGTGACTCTCAGGAAAGGCACTTGTGTGGTACCACAGATGCTGCTGGCAGTGGCCAGAACCTGTGCTCCTGGGAGTGCTTCACTGGAATTCAGTCCTGCAAGTTTGTAAGAAACTAAAAGTTGTCACTAAGTCTGTATTCACATGCTTAAAGTTTGCAGAATTGTTTCTGAGCTTTGTCTTCCCCTGCTTGCAAAACCAGCCGAAGTTGACAGCCAGCCATTAGCATAATTGTCTTTGACTTAAGAGGTGTTTATTTGTATGAAATTTATTGAGCATTGGATTTTGTTTGTTTCTGATTCCCTTATGAGACAGACATCTTTACCATGTTAATTATTATCAAATTGGAATGCTCAACAGTACTTTTGATATAATTTCCAAAACAATCTGGTCTTGATTCTAATAGCAGCATAATGCTTTCCTAATCAAATATCTGTGTTAAGCCCCAGAGAGGAGCGTTAACCCTGGATTAAAATCAGAAGAGAAAATGAAGCACACTGTGGTAATTTTGTTGTTGTTGTTTTTTGAAAAATCATTTTGTGAAGAAAAAGAACTACAAGCTGTATTGAATGTTCCTTACACTGATTACATTGTGTACTTTTTTACTATCTTTTACTTCTAACCTTTTTCCATTAGCCAGGCAGAAACATGGGTTATTTGGATAAATTAAACCCCTTTTGTTGTTACTGTTGAGCTTTCCAAATGTCCAAGGCATCTGAAACTGATGGTGTCAGAGTGGTGTAGAGAACACAGTTCCATCTTTTTCATGCTGAATCCCAGCTCGTACAGGGCCTGTCCCTGCATTCCCTCATGTTTTCCTGTATGACACTCCCTAGGGCTCATACTCATCTATTTTCTCTAATTGAGTTCTGAGGAGGGGATGAGGAGTGGCTCCTCAGGCTGAACCTTGGGGACAGCTGCTGCTTACAGCTGCCAGGGACTCCTGCAGTTGGGAGATACAAGGAGAGGGCCTGGGCAGTGCTGGCATGCAGGAATCTCTGAGGCACGGCTGCATCTGCACTGCCCTGGCCTGGAACACAAATGGGGGGGTGTGTGTGTGTGTGAGCTCCTTCTGCCGCTCTCTGACCTTCCCAGATGTGCTGAGGTACCCAAATCTATCCCAACTGTAATCTGCACCTGCTGGCTCTGCTGAGGTACACTGGGTTTTCTTAAATTTAGAACAGTGCACAGAACCCAGTGCTAATTTCCCAAGTCTCAATCCTAGTGTATTGTAATTTATATTCTTCTGATGAGTTTTAATTTGCATGTTATTTTATTTTTCTGATAGGAGTCTCCACAAGACAGTGCCATCACCCGAGACATCAATCGAACGTTCCCTGCTCATGATTATTTTAAAGATACTGGGGGAGATGGCCAGGACTCCCTGTACAAAATATGCAAGGTATTCTTTAAATTCTTCTGGGCTTCTTTTGGTGACTTGTATTCAACATCATCAGCAGTGTGAGTGTTGGCTGAGAAGAAGGGAGATGTGTTACCATTGTCTGTCATGGAGACAGCCTCTGGCACCAGGCTCGGGCTGTTCCTCACAGCTGTTGGGCTGCTTCTGGTTATTCACCCAGGAGACCTAGAGCCCTTCTGGATTCCTCTGCACTGAAGTGTTTGGTGCAAAGACTTCACATCATTCCTGACCTGTCAGCCAGGATCAAGCTGGACAAATTATGCAACTGGAGATGACTCTGTACCTCCATAAAGGTTGTAAAGCCACAGGCGTGCACTGAAGCTGATTATTAAAAGGAAGAAATAAGCAAAAATGGACAGCTCAGTGTATTCAGTTATCTGAGCTGGAATGGTTTAGGCTTCAAGCACTTTCTTTTGAATTCCTAGTGCTTCTCCCTCTTCCTAACATCCCTGTGGGACCTGTTTAGAGATAAAAGCTCATAGTTAAGTGGTTTAATAGGCTGCAGCAACGGTGCATCACTGAAACCAGCCACTGCCTCTGTGTATCCCAGTTTGGTTGTCATACAGATTTTCCCTTTGTTAGAGTGACAATGGCTGCACTCCATGCATGGGAATTGTATGGAGCTGTGTTCAGTGCAGTGTTCTGTTTTATTTGTGTTTGTTAGCTTGAGACAGGTACCAATGAAGTCTTAATTCCTCTTTTAGGCCTACTCTGTGTATGATGAAGAGATTGGCTACTGCCAAGGCCAGTCGTTCCTCGCTGCTGTGCTGCTGTTACATGTAAGTGGTGCCTTTACCTCAGCTGGTTTAGACTTAAGAATAAATATTGCTCCATTTGTCTAGAACAGACTTTTGAGCTGTTAGGGTTGCAGGGCACACATCCACTTATATGTTGGTCAATAAGAAAGTGATTTTAGACAGGGAGGAGTACATTGTTTAAAACTTGCTGTGATGTTTGTAAGGACTCAGCGTTCATGCCCTTGTGTTCCTGTACTAGGACCCCTTCCACTCAGGCTTGCTCTCAGGAGCAGTAGTAGGCATGGAATTTGTGTATAAGACAACACTGCAAATGTTTTTGTTACAGGGTTTCAAGGTCAGATTTAAGCTTTTTATAAAATGTTTCTATTGGAATCAGTCAGAAATACAGATGGTGTTTGCCATGTCCTGTGTACTCAGAGGAGTATTTAGGGCATTGAAGGGGTGTCAGTTCATTAGGTCTCAGTGCAGGCTGTGCTGCCTGTGGGCTGTTGTCCTGTAGGTCTTTGTGCTTCTTGGTTTGAAAGGTTAGGGAAGGATACAATAATACCTTAGTATTTTTAAAAGAAACTGTATTATGCTTTTTTAAACTTAATTGCTGTTGATAGAAGTGATCTCATCAGTGTAATATCCTTTAATTGCTGGTGTGTTCAGAAGCTAGAGAGAGATTTATGGTTGTCAGGAACAAAAGTTTTAGATTCACTCACACTTGGGAAATACAAGAGCATGAGGAATCTGTATTTGTATATTTATAGACAGTTCTGTTTCAAAGTAACGTCTGCTTTTTGTCAGTGTTTCTGTTGCAAGGGTAGTTGGAACTGCAGAGTTCCTGAGCCCAGCAGTGCTTTGAGGTTTTTTTTCCCCAGCTGTTGCTGCTATAGAGGGCTGAGCATGAAGAATTCTCTTCAGTTTTTGGTGGAAGAGGAAGTCTGGCCTTCAGGGGAGGATTTTCCATACTGTTGTAAAGTCAGGGGAGGATACAGAAGAGATTGTAAACTCCATTCTTGTGAAACAAAAGCCAAGTGATTAGTGATAACAACCTTTGAGTTCTTTGTAACTGTAATCTGAAATATTTCCTAGATGAGCAATTAATTCTTTATTTCCTCACTGCATCAGATAGAGAAGGGCAATGCTTCCTGCTACGAGAACTGAGCACTTTTACTGAAACAGATGTGCTAGCTTGTAGATTTTCATTGTCGTGGGTCCCTTGCCTTAGAGAGATTCACTCTCATGACTGAGCCATGTGTTATTCCAGAGTTCTTTCTTTAACAATACTTGTGGCTACTGGGAATAATGTATGCATTTAAAGAAAAGCTAAATTTCAAAAAAGTTTCTTTTCATTTCATTCTCTTTGAAGTTCAGCTTTTGGAGTGTGGCTGCTAGGGAAATAAATAATAAAAGCAAATGTTGCAGGAAAGGAAATTAAGTTTCTGCGAGTCCTTCACTACCAGTTTGGAATGTTTCAGCAAAGTTTTCTGTTTCAATAAACTCCATCTGCAGATTAATAATAGAATACTTGAGATGGATGTTCTGTCCTTTATAGAAACCAGCAATTGACCTGAAGTCAAGACTTTTCTACAGAAATATTAAACTGAATTTGAAGGGCAGGAAAAATGTCAAAACACTGATGAGCTTTGAGTGTTTCCTTCAGTTTTTGGTAGGAAAGGGACATAGAACCTTCCCAAACCAGTGCTGCTTTGTGAGGTGTGTAAGTTCTGTTAGCAGTTACCAGTCTCGCTTATTCATGTCATCTAATAAATAAACATCAAGTGTAATCCTGTCATTGAAAAAGGGAAATATATCATTAAGAATAAGGGAAATATCCTGTTTAACACCCTCTAGTAACACTGCCACTGCCTTATTTTATGTGGGTGACAAAGGGTTAGGCTGGTTAAAATCTGTAAGATTCAGATTCTAATGAGTTCAGGAACAAAGACACTGGGAAACTGCTTTGGTCTTCATGTCTGGAAGATGTCATTTTAGTTGAGTGATTGAGAGGTAGTTTATTCCACTGAAATGCTATTTGCAACACTAAACCTCATTTTGTGGGATAATACTCTTGTTTACATTTAACCTGGATTAAAAAGTAGTGGCAGTTCAACCTTTCAGAGGGAGAAGGGAGGTTCAGGCAGGTGGATCTGATGTGAAAGGCTTTAATGCTCAGTGCTAAATTCACTTTACTGTCTCACAGATGCCTGAGGAGCAAGCTTTCAGTGTTCTGGTCAAAATCATGTTTGATTATGGACTCAGGGAACTTTTCAAACAGAACTTTGAAGATTTGCACTGCAAGTTCTATCAGCTGGAGCGCCTCATGCAGGTGGGGGCTCACACGGGGAGGGTGAACGGACCCGAGCCTGCAATTCAGCTCTGGCTGTTTCTCGTGGGATGAATGGTGTTTGTAAGCTGTGAGGAAGGG
>VZUA01059641.1:0-15604 GCA_013401035.1 Horornis vulcanius
GCCCGAGCCCCGCCCCGGTTCCGCCTCCCCGGCCCGCCCGCCCCGCTCCGCTCCCGGCCCCGGCCCCGCTCCGGCCCCGCTGCCGCCCGCGGTAAGTCCCGAGCCGGCCCTGCCCTCCCGTCCTGGCCGCCTCAGCCTGGAAAACGCGGCCCTGGGCGGACACCGCGCCCGCCACCTTGGCGTCCCGGCCACGGCCCGCGTCTGTCCCCCTCGTGTCCCCCGTGTGTCCCTCGTGTGTCCCTCGTGTTCTCCGGGATCCGCGGGCACCGGCACTAAAGGCTGTCTCTGCCGGCAGAGCGGGATGGATCGGGCCGGGGTTGGGGATGGGAGCGCGCCCGGGGCTCCGAGCTGGCTCCAAGCGATGTTTTCATGCCGGGATGAGAACGAAGTTAGGGATGGAATAGGAATAACAAGGGAAGAGGAATGGAGTAGAATTAGAATAGAATTAAAACAGAATTAGAATAGAGTATAATAGAACAAAATTAGAATAGAATTAGAATAGAATATAATAGAATTAGAATAGAAAAGGAATGGAAGTAATGGCAGCTTCAGCTGCAGGGAGGACGGAATTCTTCCTGGCTGTGTGACTGGAACCTCAGCGTTTATCACAGAAATTCGAAGGGCCTGACTCACCTTGGGCTGGCTCCCAGAGATTTTCAGAGGAAACAGGAAGGGGACAGCACAAACTTCTCTGAGTCACTCCCCTTCCCAAAGCTCTGGCTTCCCTGGCCCCGTCAGACCCTCAGATCTGTCCGGTTTGTCCAAACAGGAGGAATGTAACAAGTAGTTGCTGTTTCTCGCCAAGAAAACTTGTTTTATTAAGGAGGAGCAAAGCGTTTTTTCCTGATGGAAGGGAAGATACACGATTCCCTCCAAAAAAGCTTTGTTTGCAGGGACAGCAGAACATGACCATTGCTCTGGGTAGGATTTCCAGCTCCAGTGTTACTTGGGCCACACTGGGATCAGTAATTCTGTCTGAATTCTCTGGAGAATGACGAGCCCAGAGTTATTTTTTATCTAAATGCATTTTTATTTTCTTTATTTAAGCATTCTCCAGTGTGATTTGAATGAAGTACCCTAAAGTGAAGGCCCTCTCCAGTGTTCCCATCCACAGGCCTGGACACGATGCCAAAGCAGGTAAAAAGAAAAGCAGGAACTGTGTGTGCTAATTAAATTTTACTGCCAGGAGAGAATTCTTGGCTTATTTCCATGCAGTCAAGATTAGGTAACTACTAATGAATATTCACTCCTGCTTCATGAGCTGACTGGACCTATTTACTGTGGGTTTGAGCTGTATCAGAGACACCAAGAGTGATTTTTCTTGTGCCCTGGGCTCTAACAGGACAGGTGTTAATGCAGGCAGCAAGCACATCCTGAGGGTGTTTGTTCAGGAAAATGAATGGACATGAGAGTTGGGATTTATTTTCAAATATTCTTTTACTTTTGGCTGAGCAGTCATCATCTCAACTGAAGTGTTGCTGAGCAGGGCAGCAGAACCAAGCCCTTCCTCAGGCCTTGCAGTCTCAGAGTGGATTTAACTTGCCTGGAGTAGTGCAGGAACACAGGAGGGCACGGGGAGAAAGGGGAATTGGCAGGAGCTCCTCAGGTCCATGGGGTGTTTCCTAATTGTGGTGTCTGTTCTCTGACAGCAGCAAGCTGCTTAGAGCTCATTCAGAGGAGAATTAACAGAAATCATTTGGATGGCAGTGCTTACTGCATTGCTAAGCTTTCTTTTTCCCTTACTGTGTAAAATTCTGTATTACTGGAAATGAACTACTTATGCTGTCTGCAAAAGATAAAAAAGCTCCTAAATGAGTACACTATTGTAGCTTTTTTTTTTTTTTTTTAGGAACGTGCTAAATGGGGTTTTAGTGCATTTCCCCTATATTAATGAGCTCAGCTCACGTAGTGGGAATGCTGCTAACTAAATTTAGCATTTTCTGTATAAACAAGGTGATGCAGTTTGTTGGTTAACTTGTGGTACAGCTGAGTAGGGATATTTTGGAGAACTTTCTGTCAAAGAGAAGGAGATCAGAAGAGGAGTGTATAGAATGCAGAAATCAGGACTGGCATCTTTTCCATTCTTCATTTTCTCTTCCAGCCTCTCCCTTCCCCAGAAATGGCAAACAGGTCCTGGAATCTCTCTTCTGGCTGGTTTTCCATTACATACAAGGGTGTCCTTCCAAATAATGTTGTCAAGGACACAGGAGCCCAGAGGCTGAGATTTGAGTATTTTAAGTGATTCAGAGGGGACAAAACTTCAGCTAAGGCAGGGCAGCTCTTTCCCCAGCACCATTCCTCTGCCCTGGCTGTGATGTGTGCACTCTGCAGCTTTCACCCTGAAAATGAGAGTCTCTGCTAGCAAAGCTGCATTTGTTTTGGGCTGCAGGGGCTTCCAGCTGTACCTGCAGTCAGCCCTTCTTGCCTCCCTGAGCCCAGGGCACTGCTTGGGTTGAATGCATGAGATGCAGAGGCTTAGGAATGAGCCAGTTGCAAGCACATGGTGTTTGTCTGTGCAGAACTGCAGTGTGAGCCCAAGGCCACGCTCTCTGAGTGCCTTTGCTCACAGCCAGAACACGTTTCTAACATCAGAGCAGGAGGAGGGCAGTGGGGAGGAGGAGCAGCTCGCACATCCTGAGGGCCGGCTCCTGCTCAGGCTGAACTTTGGTGACACGGGAGCAGCAAAGAGCTAGAACAGGGGATGAGGTCAAAGTCCAGCTTGTCACCTTTTACTGGTGCTGATCTGACATCCCCTCCAGGAAAATGGCCAAAGGGAAGATTCTCTCATCCAGAATGACCCCAGTGAATCATTTGAAGAAGAAGTTGGAGCCTTCCTCGGCGATGAAGAGAAACTGCATCTCTTTGACGACCTCACCAAAGTGAATCCAGTGACAACCAGGACAGGTGAGCAGCCAGGGAGTGTCTGCTGAGGGGTCCCTTTCCCTGCTGGCCACTGACACGTGGCAGCTCCTGTTCTCACTGCATTAACACCATGAACACAGGAGTTATGTATATTGCACCTACATCACTCTATAGATCACCTCATCCTCTATTAAACCTGATAGGTAACACACCTGAGACTTTAGTTACAAACAGGCACAGCAAGNGGCCACTGACACGTGGCAGCTCCTGTTCTCACTGCATTAACACCATGAACACAGGAGTTATGTATATTGCACCTACATCACTCTATAGATCACCTCATCCTCTATTAAACCTGATAGGTAACACACCTGAGACTTTAGTTACAAACAGGCACAGCAAGCGTCAAACACACTTTGCAAAAGATGCTGACAGAAAGTGTTGCTTTTCAGTTCTGAAATGTCTTCAAGCAAGATACAGAGTCAACCTGTTCTATACAAATGCTGGCTGCAGCCTGGTGGCTTTAAATCCTTTCCAGCCTTTCTCCTGCCTCTACTCACCTGAGCTCATGAGGGAGTACCACGTTGCACTTTGTCCTCAGGTAACCCTTGTGTTTGAGATCACTGTCCTTCTGCAGAGCCCAGGTGGCACACTGCTCCAAATTTATCTGAACAAAATACACCCACAGGATAAACCCCATTTCTAGTGAAATAGTAGTTCTGTTAAAAGAGCAGTGCTGTTTTCAGGTAAATGTGAGATGTCCCTTGCTGTCCATTGCTGTTGAGCTGTGTGGTTATTGTACTCTTAAACGTGAATGTTCTTTTTCACTGCCAGGATTTAAAACCTCACATCTTTGCAGTGGCTGAGCAAACCTACAGGAATGTCCAAAAGCAGATGGACCCTGTGAACCAGTCCATCATTGTGAGTGGAGAAAGTGGTGCTGGGAAGGTGAGGAAATGTTTTTCTATGACATTGCTCTCGAGTTTTGAGCTCTGCCAGTGATTTGTAGTGCACAGTAGTGCAGTGAATGAGCAAAAATGAATTTAAAACCCTTCTGACACAGCACGTAGCCAATCTGCCCAGCACGACTCTCTTGAAATGTGTGTGAAGCATTAAGTGATTGCTGCAGTTAAACACACTCTGCTTAATATAGCAGCTCTTCAGGTGACATCTGTCATTTCTGGAGGGCTGGGTTTGAATCATTCAGCAGGGTTTGCACCTGAGGTGATGCCTCAGCCTGGTCTGTCAGGGAGCTCGTGTGAGTCTCAGCAAACCCTCTGTAAAGACAGCAGTGGATTCAGCTCCTGCCCTGGCCCTCCTGTGATGGTCCATCCCTGCTCAGGACAGTGCTGAGGGTATTTTTAAGCCCAAGAACAAGATGCTTTGCTGAATGTTAATGACTCAAAATCCATTCACATTCATCCCAAGGCAGTAGCTGTTAATTCTGGCTGAGCTTCCTGACGGTGCCACCTCGATGGAAGTGCCATTCAGCAGAGCACTCCCACTGCAGCAGCACTGAAATGTGTGTCTGTGGCACAGAGTTTCCACTCAACCAGAGCTCTAAACCTGACACAGTTCCTCTCTTTAGCCTCCCCTCCACCTGCACACCGTGTTTGCAGCAGGCAGCACTGCTGCACTGACATAACTGATAAAATGCTAAACACAAAGAGCTCCTGTCAGATCTCTCTCTTGCAGACCTGGACCTCTCGCTGCCTTATGAAGTTCTATGCCTCTGTTGCTGCCTCAGCTCTCTCCCCAAAAGGCAATGAAACTGTGGAAAGGATAGAGAAGAGAGTGCTGGATTCCAACCCTGTCATGGAAGCATTTGGTAAACGTGGCTTTTTTAACCACAAACTAAAGTAATGGCCACTGTGGGGATTTCCTTTGTCCCCACACGAGTCTGAGCTATCTCTTGGTCCTCTCCTTAAAAACAAACTCTTCAAACACTGGAGCTATTTACAGATCACCCTAAATACCTGTGTGGGACCCCTCTGATTGTTCTGTGTCTGCCACTGGCAATTTCACAGGGAACGCCTGCACCCTGCGGAATAACAACAGCAGCAGGTTTGGGAAATACATCCAGCTCCAGCTGGTTACTGTGGAAAACCTTACCTGCTGTCTTGTTCCTTTAAGTCTTTATTATCTTGTTCCTTTAAAGCTTGTTTCTGAAATCTGCCATAGAATATTTTATGTCTTTGGAGTGTATTTTGATTTGCTGGCAGCTTAAACTGTTATTTTCCTTTCTTTTTGTTTTTCCTGCAAGCTCTCACTCTGATCTCTAAAAGAGAGTAATGGAAAAATGGAGATGTAGTTAAGAACTCTGAGTAAAATATGAACAAAACTGCAGAGCATTCACAGTCAGTTGGTCTCAGAACAGCACAACCCCTCTTGGATTCTGNAAGCATTCACAGTCAAAGAACAGCACAACCCCTCTTGGATTCTGTGAAGAGGATTTGTTGAAACCTTTGCTCTTTTTCCCTTTCTAGATTCCATCATCTGACTGGTGCGTCCATCCAGACTTTCCTTCTGGAGAAAACAAGAGTTGCCTATCAGGCCCCCAATGAAAGAAACTTCCATATTTTTTATCAGGTTTGCCTGCAGTTAATTTTGCTGGGTATTTCTGACACGCAGCAGGGATGAAATCACCAGATTTAGCACAGTTGCAACTTTTAATAATTACCAGTTTCCCTGTCTCCCAGGCTTCCAAATTAAATCATCCTCCCAGTATGTTATTCTTCACTGTCTGGGAGCTGTAAACACCAAAGGCAGAATTCAATTTTTACCTTGTTTTCTGTCTCCAGATCACAAAAGGTGCTACTGCAGAGGAGAGGCTGGAGTGGAACCTTCCAGAAGGGGCTGAGTACCGCTGGCTGCCAAATTCTGAAAGAAACTTAGATGGTAAAGATTAGTTTCACTAACTAATTAATCAATCCATTAATAATGGCTGGAACTTTAAAGGGAGGCAGGCAAAAATACATCCTGTTCAATCCCCTGGTCAGCCAACAGCAGATGTTTTGCAAAGCCACCTGCATTAATGGGATTCTTTTAAAGTTTCGCTTGGCACTGTTAAGTCTTACAGCTTAAAATCAGTCACCTGGCTTAAAACAGCTGGTTCTGGCCTGGCAAATTTGCATCTCTGTGGCTTTGTTTAGAAACTGTCTTGTCTTTGCATGTGCTTCACCTGACAGAAAAACACAGTGGGTTGGTTCTCCAGCTTGTGTGTGGGATTTAGCCAAGCAGCCTCCCTGCCCTCCACTGACCATTCCAGCTGGATTGGATGTGCTGAGATGTTCTGCTTGCCCCTGTTTGTGTGCTTGGCTTTTTCAAGAGCACTCTTTGCCTTTCCAGAGGACTGCTTCGAGGTGACCAGAGGGGCAATGTTCCACCTGGGCATCGGCCGCGCCGCGCAGAGCAACATCTTCAAGGTCAGCCACCCGCAGGGCTGCTGAAGGTGGGAGGGTGTTCCCAGGGTGGGATTGCTGCTGGAATAAATCCCTGCCACTGCTGCTCCTCACTGGAGGGCCCTCAGCTCCACATCAGGCTGCACAGCCAAGGATTGGATTGGGACTAAAAGTCTGCACCTCTGAATTTCAGTTTGCCTTCAGGAGTTGCAGCATTAGGGGCCCACGCAGAAGTTTGGGATCTGTTTGTGCAGGAATGTTGAGCTGGCCTGTTCCTGGGGCTAAAGCTGTCCTGAAAATGTCCCTGATTGTATTCCAGGTGTTAGCAGGCCTTCTGCACCTTGGGAATGTTCAATTCTCTAATCCAGTGGATGAATCTCAGCCTTGTGAACTGGAAGACAAAACCAAAGGTGAGGCAACAACCACGCCATGCTCCAGAGCCTTGTTAGTTCACTGCAGATGCCCAAGGGAAGGGATTAGAGAGAGGAAAGGGTTCCTTCATTTAGTTAGTTAATTTAGATTTACTTATTAAATTTATTTAATTATTGACATTTATTAAATTTATTGAAAATTATTTAATCAACCAAATTTTCACTTGAGTATTTTTAACTATTAATACTTTTCATTCATTCCTTTTAACTACTAAGAAGCCTAATTACGTTATTAATAACTTAATTTTAAATTTTAATAAATTTATTTAAACTATATTGAATTAATTGCATTTAAATTATTAAGTCAAATTTATTTCATTTCAATTTATTTAATTTCTTCATTTAATTCAGAAAGAATTCTTTAATAAAGGAAAGAACTTGAACAATAACTCTCCTGCTGATAGGAGATGATCAAGGCCGTGAGCAACCCAAAATTTAGGTGTGTTTCTGTGAACAAACAAAAACCTAATGCTGCCCTGCCCTGAGAGATAATATCCTTCCCTGACAGGTCAGGGCAACTGCAGCACTACCCAGTGATTTCAGGAGGATTATTGGCCCTTGATTGTAATCTTACTCTGCCATCACAGGGCTGGCAGAAATCTGACCCAGAGGGAGAGCAGGGCTTTTCACATGAAAGCTTGGAAGTTTTCATGATAAAAGCCAAAAGCCAGTGACAACAAATCTGTTAAATTGCAGCATAAACAGAGGTTGTTCTGCATGTCTTTCAGAGGCTTGTGCATCTGGATTCCCTTCAGAGCTAAAACTGCCCTGAATAGTGAAGTTTCCTGCTACAATTTCACATGCTCTGAACTCAAACTACTTAACATTCAAATAATTTTGCATACAGCTCAGCTGAGAAAAATCTTAAATGTTTTGTCAGTAAATTCTCATTCTTCTACACTTCTTTCTATCCCCAAATCCCTGCCTTCTTCCTGGCCATGACTGATCTGTCTGGATTTTGAGGTCCCTGCTCAAAAGAGGTGAACAAGTCACAAAGACAAACTCAGAAGAACAACTTTCAGCTTTTTCTGGTATTCCTTCATCTTAAAGAGAGGGCCCTAAATTCTAAAGGCATTCTACATCCAAATTAAGAGTCTGGTTTTGCAAAACTTACTCCCAAGTTTGGGTAGAAAGATCCAAAATCCACATGTGAGTTGGAGAGCTGATGGAATTGGCATTTTTCTAGACAATCTCTAGACCTTCCATACCTTCAGAGGTATGAACACAGCAGGTAACCTTGCACTGTTTGTTCTCCTGAACAAGAGTTTGTGAGGACCACGGGGGATCTGCTCCAGATTCCTGTGGAGGAGCTCCTGGAATCTTTAAGGATTCGAACAATCACTGCTGGAAAACAGCAGCAGGTGTTCAAGAAGCCATGCTCCAGAGCTGAGTGTGAGACCAGAAGGGACTGCCTGGCCAAAGTCATCTATGCCAGGTAAGGATGTGCTAATCCAGGGGACTCCTGGGAGGGAGAGGCCCAGGGCATCTTGCTGCTGTTTCATGGCAGCACATCAGAAATTCCTTCCAAGTCACACTGATGGAAACAGCAGTAAAAGAAACAATTCTGATTGTTGCAAGCAAGCAACTTCCAGCTAATCCCATTGTTGCTGCCTGCAGGTTGTTTGAGTGGCTGGTTTTGGTCATAAATGAAAACATCTGCACAGATCCCTCAGTGTGGACCAGCTTCATAGGTATGGATATCCCATCCTGGGCTAACTCAGGGGCCTGCAGCCCTCCAAGCTGCTCCTGAACTAAAGCTCCCTGTGCTCCCACATTCCTTCCAGGTTTGTTGGATGTTTATGGGTTTGAAGCCTTCCCTGAAAACAACTTGGAGCAGCTCTGTATTAATTATGCCAACGAGAAACTGCAGCAGCACTTTGTAGCTCACTACCTGAAGGCACAGCAGGTAATACCCCAAACTAAAGACCAAATCTTCAATACCTGATTTAAACCAGCATCTTTTTGTCACTTTAATTGCATTGCTGTGCCCGTGGTCAGATGGAACCTTCAGCCACAGAGAGCAGTGGGGGGAAACAGTGGCTTTGTAAAGAGGGGAGTGTGGGGCAGTTGGAATGACACAGCTTTGTCTCCTGGGGGCTGGAAATCTGTTCCCAGCTCCACTGGATCTCTGCCTGTCAGACTGTTTGCTTTTCCTCAAAGAGCTGAACACTTGAGACTAAATTCTTGGGGTAAGTGCAACCTGAACTGAGATTCTCTTGAAGATTCTGTTTACAGCCATGAAGCATAAAGTCCCTAAAGAGTGGGGAGCTTCCAGGCTGAGCTTGGTGTGAAGGCAGAGCCCACCTGAACACCTGGGACCTGTGGAGGCCTCCCTGAACCCAGTCATGCTGATGCCTTCAAAACAAACCCCAGTGTGCAGCAGCTTTTATCCTGGAGTAAGGAGGGACACAGGTGGTGGTGGTGCACAGCAGAGGAGGGGTTTTTGCACTGTGCAGTCCCTCACTGGTCACACACTGCTAATTCCAGCTCTCATCTGAGTGCCCTGCAAGGTGCAGAGTCCCTGCCAGGGCTGCTGCTCTGCCCCTCCCCACTGCAGATCCATTACCAAAATGCTCTTTGCCATTAACTGGAATCAGGGAAATGGTTCTCTGTGTGGCACCAGCGTGCTGGCACCTCCTGCCTCACAGCAGGCTTTTGTCAATTTAGTCAGGAGGTAAGTATTTCTTTGACTGCAATTTGTGCTTTTGCTATTGCCAGGCTGCTTTCCCTGCCTGCCCTGGTCAGCATGCCAGGGGTTAATGGTCAGGGAAGATGGAAAGCAAGTTCAAGCACACAATTGCTTTGCTTGAAACAGCTCCATGACCTCTGTTTATAGCACCCCTCCCACTCACTGCCTGCCCTCTTACCTCTGGATCTGGCTGTCCCCCAAACCACTTAAATGCCATTAGTGGCTGTGCTGAGCAAGCTTTTGGCAGGAGGCTTTTCAAATAACTGCCCAGAGCTTGTGCTTGTTAAACACTGCTGACAGTTTGTCCTGTAATTCAGCATAAATATTGTACCAATTATTCCAACCAGTATCTCTCTGCACTTCCTTTCAGATCAGGCTTTGCTTTAAATGGAGCCCAGTTGGTAAAGTCTGGCACACAAAGGCTGGGCTGGGGCTGTGTCCCAGTGCAAGGAAGGAGTTCTGCTTGTTCCTTGTCCTTCAGGGAAAATCTCAGCACAGCCAGGAGAGGCTTTGTGTGACTGTGGCCTTTGTTTGCTCTTGAAGCAGCCTTGCAGCACACTCTGATAAATTCATGGGGTTCCCAAATCCTCAGACAAATTGTTCCAGCAGGTTCTGATCCACACCCAAAAGCTACCTGGGGTAGAATATCCTTATGTGGGTTCTGTGTTTCTCAAGCTTGGTGTTGACCTGGAGCTGAGCTGGGATTAACTCCTCAAACAGGACCTGGATCAGCTGCCCCAGGCACAGAGTTCTGAGCTCTGGTGCCCTCTGCTGCAGAATAACCCCTTCCCTCTTCCTCCAGGAAGAATATGCAGCTGAAGGCCTGCAGTGGTCATTCATAAACTACCAGGATAACCAGAACTGCCTTGATCTGATAGAGGGAAATCCTCTCAGCATTTTTTCCTTGCTGAATGAGGTAAGTGTCATCTAAACCCTTCATTTCTTTTGGCCCCAGTTTCCTGTCTTTGTCCCACCAAAGAAAACAAAACAGTAGATTAATAGAAAACCTGTCAGCTGTAGAATTTCTGCAGTCTCAGAAAAATCATGGCACTGCTTCCTCCTGTTCTGAGTTGTCCTTTTCCCTCTGATCCTGGATGTTCTGATTCAAATCTGAAGCCTCAATTACTTCTTTCCCCCCCTTTCCTTCCCAATATTTCAGGCCTTGCATACTCAAAGCAGCTCTAAAGGTAAAAATGCTACAATTTGAATTTTAAATGTTGTAGCTTTTAGAGTCAGTTCTTTGGGACAAATCAGAGATGCTGCAGTTGTGTGTCCTTTGCAGGAGTGTCGTCTGAACAGACCCTCCAACACTGACCTCTTCCAAACCAGGATTGAGAAAGCCTTGTCCAGTAATCAGTGTCTAAGTCGAGATAAGTTTAGCAAGAAGCCCAACTTTATCATTTCACATTATGCTGGCAAAGTCTGCTATCAGCTGGCAGCAATGGTGGAGAAAAATAAGGTAGGTGTTTGCAGAAAGAGCTGTTTAAAAAAAAGTCTTAAAAGTATCTTACAGACCTAAAGTGATTTAAATCCAAGCACCAGTGACAAATGTATTCAGTGCTGGGTACTGGACCTACCTTGCTGCAAATAAATGCTTCTGGCCACATAAAACTGGGTGATGTTCTTGGTGTGATTCTCTGAACCATCACTGGCAGGAGAAGATGCTTTGTTGCACCTTTGAGCTGAGGTTGAAGTGAACCATCATCAGATCAGGGCTTCTTCCATTCCTGGGGGTGCAGAATTGTTAATGGCACCAGGGCATTTTATAACTACAAATACAGCACTTAATTCCCAAAAAAATTCGGATAAATTTATGAGAAACAAGAGCATGGGCTTAACTACTGAAAGTACTCAGATTTTGGCCATCAGGGAAGAACTGAAATGTGAAATAGTCTGCAGAGAGGAGGGGCCCTTCTCAGCTCTGACATCCCTAGCAATTATGGCAAGTGCTATTATTTATTTAGCAATAAAACACCATCTCTTAATTCAAAGGAATATTTCTAATGTCTGCTGCAGTCTGTCCTTCAGGGATTAAAGCAGTGCTGAGAGCTGGAGCTCACTCAGGCTGTGTAACAAGAACAGTGTTGGGAGCAGTTGTACATTTGACTGGATTTGCTGAATGTTCAGCCAAACGTTGTTTTCTGTTCCTAAATCTGACTATGAATGAATGCACGTCATCAGATTTGAAACTGCAGCTGTGCTCACATCAAATTTGGCATCAGAAATACTGTTCTCTCTCTGTATGTGGAATTCTTGGTTATTTTCAGAGGTGCAGGTGCCTGCCAGGTCCAGATACTGATGGGTCATGTCTGTTTGCAGGATGCTGTTCCACCAGAGCTGCTCCACGTTTTGCAGAACTCAAAGGACCCCTTGCTTCAAAAATTATTTCCTGTGACAGAAAAGAACCAAAACAACACCAAAACCCAGAACAAAGCAGCTGTTGTTACAGTGGTGTCCAAGTTCAAGGTACATCCTATTCAGGTTTCTGCTGTAATTTTGGAAACTTTCTGGATTTACCATCAGCAATTTGATGAAGGCATCCTCAGAGTGGATTTTTTGCTCAAGCTGTCCTGTAGAAGTGCTCCAACACTGAGCCTGTAAAGCCATCCTTGCCAAGAGCAGCTTTGTGGGGTGGATGAAGACCCCTGAGGAGGAGGAGCCCTGATGAACCCTGTGTTTGTTTCCTGCAGAGCTCCCTGGAGCATCTGATGGAGATTTTGAGCAGAACCACGCCCCATTACATCCGCTGCATCAAGCCTAACGCTGACTGCAAGGCCATGACTTTCAGAAGAGCAGAGGTAACTTTTCCAAAGCCTTTCCCCAGGGCTTTGCACTGGGTTTCTTAGGATCCTGAGTCACTTGCAAAGCTCTTTGCACAGCACATTTTGAAACAGCTCCTTCTCCTTTGAGATAAACACCCTTTCAGAGTCGCTGAGGTGCTTGTCCAAAACAGCTCCTAAGCACAGCAGCTCTTCCAGCTGCACCTTGTGGGGTGATTTGGGGTGCTGCCCTCCCAGCCCTTCAGATGGAGGTGATCTGAGCAGTCCTGGGCACACAAATCCCTTCAAACCAAAACTCTGCTCGCTCCTGGAGTGCAGGAAACTGAGAAGCTCTGGGAGCAGAGCAGCAGATGCTAAAGCTGTAACTAGAGAACCTCCTCTGATGGGCAATCAGGCTTTAAACACCCCTGGAATCTGCTGAGCATGGAAATACCAACCCTGAGCACGGCGGGATAAGCTTTTGGCTTTCACTCCCTGCTGGCTGGGGATGCCCAGGACAGGGCACACAAGGAGCAGCTTCCACCAAAGTCAGCATTGCCTAAACCATCTCAATTTGTGCCTCAGGTTCTCAGCCAGCTCCAGGCCTGTGGAATAGTGGAAGCCATCAGCATCAGTGCAGCAGGTTTCCCAGTCAGGTGAGTCCAGCTTCTTCAGCATAACCCATTTCTATAGCAATTAGTGGCATTGAGTTATTCAGAAGAGCTTATAAGCAGGAAACCCAAATTTCCAAGCACAATTCCTGTCCAGGCTTTGCTACAGTCACTGTTACTGGGAAATCTGAATTTCTTCAGAAGTTCTGGACTTTCTGGCCTGTTTGACCATTTAGGCATCAGTGTGTTTGCATCCCATGCACTGGAATTATCCCCCTTCAAAAGATGAATTATTTACCTTACAGCAAAAAGGATCAGTTATTTACAGCAATGATCCTTGCCTGGGATTCACTGCACATTTTTGTCTCAGGATCCCTTTCCAAAGTTTCACTGAACGCTACGAGCTACTGAGAAAATCCTGGGGCTGCAGTAAAAAAAGAGTGTGGGATAAAAGCAACTCTCATCCTGCTGAGAAGAAAGGTAAGTTCCATCAGGTAATCTTCCATCAAGTGAAATTGTCACTGCACCCATCTGGTATCACACAGATCAGATAATTACTGTATTCACCACTATTCTCAAAATACTTCTTTAACCTATCACCAACCTGGGTTTCTAATTTGCTTAACACTTAAAACCCCTCACTGCTGGTTTTCTGTTCCTCCTGGGTGGAACAGTCACAGTTACAGTGGTGTCTGGGGTTCCCCTCACCCAGTGTCATTTAATTTAGAGTTAATTCTTCAGCAGACTTGAAAACCACTTACCTTTTGCCTTATCTTCCTTTTCCTTCCTTTCTTTTCCCCCCTCCTTGTTTCCTTGCTGAATCACTGACCTTCCAGCTTGCCTGGACTCTGCTGCTGCTTCTTCCACCTTTTGCAAACTTCTCTTTTTCTAAGCAAGAGTGAGGATGGACTTTAACAAACACAATCCAGGCTACAGGTAATGAATGCCTTTGCTATGAACTCCTGAAAGGAGGAGCTCATCAGGTGGTTACATTTAGTATTGAAGGTTACTGCAGCCCCTTTCTGTCCCCCAGGGGAATCCCTCTTCACCCAGAGGGTCAGTTCAACAAAGCAGCAGCTGTGGGAAGCACAACCAGCCTGTTCAGATGAGCAAAATTGGTGGAAATCTCTTCACCCTGTGGAAATGGGGTGAAGTGAGGAAGTGCAGGCTGGAGAATTACTCACACAGTGGATCTTTCTCCCTCAATTACAAACCCATTAACTGCAAAGCCTCTTTGTGATAGGTTTTTAGTCCTTTTTATCTTCAGGGGGTAATAAGCTGCAAACAAAGCAAAACAATTGCCCAAACACGGGATAAGCTTTTGGCTCCCTTATCAACCATCAGAGCCACCAGATGTCTTCCTGTAAGCAAGAATTGGACCTTAAAATGCTCTCATCTCCTTAGAAATATTTACAGCAGAAAAGCAAACAGTATCCAGGATGGAATGATGCAAAACCCATCCAGCCCTGTGCATGCAGGAACTCTTGCAACAATCTCTTGTTCCAGGTCTGAATTAAGCCTGTCTCTATTTCCAAAGAGATTCATCTGGCTGACCTGTTTGTAATGTAAAAAAATTGTGCACTGTGTCCCAGAAATGGCTTTAATAACCTGTAATTGCTGCCATAAATTCCTGCTCAGTACAGGACCCCATAGCTGCTCCCAGTGCCCTGTGACAGCTGCACAGTTGTGTAGAATTTGTTTCCCCTTCCTGCACTTTTCAGTACATTAAGGCTACAGTTCCCTGCCTTTTGTTCTTTGCTCCCACAGCTTTGAGTTTGGAGTGTTTAATGTGATTTTCTTAGGACTGAGCTGCTGCTGCTGCTTTCTCGTGCTTCCCTGTAGGATGCCTGGAATGGGAGAACACCTGAGCCTTCCCTGTTTCACTCTGGATCTACCCCAAATGACAATTTTCCCTGTGGGGAGCAGAGGTGGTAACAGATGAGAAGGCAGCACCCAAGCACAGCCCAGTTAAAGCAACCCACGCAGGTTTTCTGCCTGCTGGCACCTGGTGGATCTGTGCAGTCACATTTTACCCTTAAACACAGCCAGATCAAGTGCTCTCAGCCATCTCCTCCTCCCCTCCTGCTCCAGGTGTTTCCCCTCTAAATGGCCAAGAAATCTCAGTGCAAAAACAATTCCCTGGCCCTGATCTCCAGATTTTGTGATGCCTCCACGCTTCATTTCCAGGTGAGACCCCAGGGATGGATGATGACAAAGCACCACGTGCTGCTGTCCTGGAGATCCTTCAGGATGCTGTTAGGGGACAAAGCCCTGCTCAGGAAACAGGGAATGGAGCAGGAATCCCCTCAGTCTACTGTGGCAAAACCAAAGTGTTCCTGGCCAATGCCATGGTAAGTGCTGTTCCTTGGCTCTGGAGTGCTCCTGCCAGGGCCATTCTGCCACAGATGCTGCAGGCAAAACTCCTGCCAAGCCCGTGTGACCAGAACTGGGCATTTTCCATCCAATTATTTCACTCAGTCAAGCACCCATCAGAATGCAGCTCTGCAAAGCACTTTGTGTAATGGCCTCTGTGCTGCCAGTGGACGAGGAGCTGCACTAGAATTGTCAGTTCCAGTAAAGATGACAGCTTTCCTGAGCTCCAGGTGACACATTTGGCTGCTCCAGCAGCTACACAGCTCCCTTGGGAAAGAGAGGAAGGAACAAAAGCACTTCTGCCAAGCTTGCAGGATGCAGCCCTAGAACCCCCCTCAGTGGAGCTGGGTATGAACCTGCTGCTGCTGCTGGGGCTTTGGGAGGCTCCACTTTCCTCCCCAGGAACTTCCATTTTCATTTCCATGTTACCTAAAAAGCACTGATGAAGTGCTGTCACTTCCCAAACCTAATCCAGCAG
>VZUA01059647.1:39617-50163 GCA_013401035.1 Horornis vulcanius
TGTAGTACTTTACTTCATAACATACATGTGAAATTTTCAAATGAGCACAATAGAAATGTAAAGTAATATATTCAGAACTGATACAAATACTGTCAATTTAGACTATTGCTGCTGAGAAGAAATTACTAAATACAGAGACATTTTGTCCAGGTATGAAGTATCTGGAGATCTGATTTCTAAAATATTCAGGAATTTTAACCAAGTGTGCACTAATGATTTCACTTTTTAGAGCACTTTAAAGCACAAGCTAAAAATCTTCAACTTACTCTTCCTCACAATATTCAGAAATATGAAAAATGGTTACTTGAGCAATAATAGCAACATACTAACATCTTAAAATATCTCACTTGAAAAAAAATAAAAACTTCCCAAAAAATCAATGTATTATACTTTAATGTTCAACTCCTTATCAGCTAGTTATTTTTAAATTCAGTACTGAGAGGGCAGGAAATCCTTATCTGGAACTTTTTCTCAGTTTTAATGTATTTTAATGTATTTTAATGTATATTTCAAATTGTGCATTTAATACAAAGCTACTGACCAATTTTAGAGGCCTCGTTAAAAAAGAAAAAAGTAATGTTTGCTGTGCAAATACAAGAAGCAATGCAGAACATAAACCAATGAAAATATACAACTGAGGAGAGAGACTTATTTGTGATTTTTTTATTGCTGAGCAACACATATGCATGACAGTAGCAAAAGGGACCAAAGAAGTTGCATGCAGACTTTTAAAGGAAACAGTCAAAGCAAACTTGGTAACTTACTGAGTTTTTCAATATTTGGCAGTAAAGAACTCCAAGTTTCCAAATATTCTGATCTAAATCCATCCATTGAAAAAAGGATAAGTGGTGGGAGAGTAAATCTACAAGAAAATATAAGTTTGTCATCATAAAGAAGTTTGGACAGTTGGTGACTTATTAAGATTTCTAACAACATAAATTCAGCTTTTATAAGCAGGATCTAGATTATTCATGTGCATCCCAGAATTAATAACACAGTGTGAGATAAACAAATAGTTAAATATTGAGAGCAAATGTACAATGCTTCTGGTAAGAAATACTGGAGGAATAAAATTCAAATAATCCTTTCAGTCATATTAAAGAAAAAGTTACATATTGACATCAGGCAGTAATCACTATCCCAGTTTGTTTCTTATTAACAGTGGCCTTTCCAAAACACAGAAGCACACTAGCATCAATAATTTGTATAAAAACCAGTCACATAAAACAGCTTACTGAGTTGAATATAAAATTAAAAGTATCTTTATATTGCAATGCTGTTTACAGCACTTAAAGAAGCCCCCTCCACTACTTTCCAAGCTTAGCCTATGAAACTGTGTTAACTCAGCAAGTATTTGTTAACCTAAAAAGTGTACATTTATACCTATGCTGGGAGGTGCATGCCAGAACCCACAAAGAAGTCACAATGCTAATGGTCTTACTGTTATAATAAACTAAATTGGCAGTAAAATAAAATAAAATAATGGCTAACATCACAAACACCATAACTGAACCAGAAATTAATTCATCGTTCTTCAACGACAACTTTTAAATGGTGTTTCTGCCTAGCCTCTACCTATGATTCTGAAATACTGCACAAATTGCAACTTTTTCAGCATTTGTAGATATACAGGCATTTCATAGCTCTCTTTTAAATACACCTTTCTTTCTGCAAATAATTAGAGCAAAAAAACCCTCAAACAATCCTGTTGCTTAAAGAATTGGAATCACAGATTCTAACTGTTATTACTGACTGCATAAGGTGACTTATCTGAATTGTCAAAGATACATTATGGTAACATAAAATGGACTATGAACAATTTGTGATAAATGAACCTTGAGATAACTCTAATAATTTTTCCAGGTCTTTGCAATCTGAATTTCAATCTGAATTTGAACTCCTGTACCCTGCTCTAAACTGTAAATGATCGATGAAGGTGCAACAAGATGACAAAGGTTTTAAAAAGAACAAACATTCCTAGCCACAAACCATTTCTACAGAATATTCCTCAGGGCAGGGACTTTACTCTCTGTAAATATGAAAACCTGTTTCAGAACACAGGAGTATTTCTGACCATCGCAAAGATTTTATTTGCTAAGAAGACAAATCCCTTTATCCTACCCGGCTGGACACTGAGGAGTTTCAATGGACACACAGGGTTCTTCTACCCAAGATGTTTCACCTAAAAGGGGAAAAAAAAACAAACCAAAACTGAGTCTGAACCTCCTCCCACCAGCAAAAAAACCAGCTACCTGGATGATCTTTTTAAAGCCCTTCCTGTAGCATTTTCTGCTTCAACAGAAATGTAGGGCTAAAGACACCTTTACTTCAGAAACAATTTGGTGCAACCTTAGGCCCTCAAACCCAGAAGGGACTAGTGCTCACAACTGTAAGTTATAAACAAAGGACATATACTACACAGAAAAGCAAACAAACCAAAAGAATAGGAAAACACTGTGAAAGCTTAGCCTTTATTGGGTTTTAAATGCAAAATATTTAAACTGTCCACACGGGGCTACTTATTTCTTTTTTCTTTCCTGGGTACCACTGACACAATTTGAAACAAGCCCAGGGATCCCTTTAGCACTTTTTTCTGTATGTTGTGGTTTAACCCCTTTTAGTATTAATTTCCATTTAGGTAACAAATATAATTTTGTGGGAGTTACCTTAAATTTATCCCTTTCCACAACATAAAGAAATTTTGATAACAGACACCATGTCACCAGCATACCCATCAAGTGTCATTCCTGTAACTGAATTACACCTGTGCTATTCTTTATGTGTTTAGCTGGAGCAAGTATGAAACAATTAGCCGTGAACAAAGATATCCAAAAGTAAATAAAACATTAAAAATCCAACCTAAAATCAGATTTGTAATAAAAAAGGATGGAAAATTTTAAATTAGGGATGACTACTACAACATATACTTCAGGTTGTCTCCATCTATTCAGGGGGGTGGGGGATAGAAAAANACAAAGATCTAATAAGATTAGTGCGTTTAAAAAAAAAAAAAGGAACAACCCAAAGCCCTCACATGTGATCTACTTCTGCAATTTCCAAATCATTCTATCTTTCTCACGAATGACACAATTCACAGTGTTATGCAGTAAGTCCTTTTCACAGTCAAAAATACCAAAAGCTTCACCTCAATACATATTAATTTTTAAAAATGTCAGTCAGACTTTGATCTTAAGAAACAAATTCACCTACCATTATATTTTAATGTTTTCCATCTATTTCATAGAATAATTTATATATAAAACTTTTTGACTTTTGATTTACCTTTGCAAATGCTGTAGTAATTTACACAGCAGTCTTTTTTCTGCATGCAGTCATCAGAACAAGAACAGTAACTTCCAGGTATTCTTGTCTCACCACAACGGAAATTAGTGCACTTCCAAGACTGGGCTGAAAATTCAAAGAATAAAATTATGATTCAGTTCAGAGAACCTCATGTGAACTTCTTTGTATGGAAATTGTCCAAACAGGTAAAGAAAAAAAAAAATTGTTATTTATATGTACTGTTTGAGTTGCTTCAGAAGTTTGTTGTGGAAAGAAAAGTCAAGATTTCATTTAACACAAAAAGCCTATTTCTTGGGCCATTGAACGACACAGAGTCATAAAATAATTTATTTACAAAGGTGTCCCTAAAGTCATCTCCCTCAATGCCTTTCATCCTTCCAAAAAGATCTAGGAAAAAAAAAAAGAAAAAAGAAAAAAAAAAAAAAAAAAAAACCAACTTAACAAACAAAACAAAACAAAAAAGAAGAGATCCACTCCATATTTCTTTTACCGAGAAAAAAAAAAAGAGAAGTAAACTGATCTTTTTTATGCTCTTGAACATGAGTTCCAGCAGAGAGAAAGAAAAAGAGAACAGCTGAAGTGGGCAGAAAAAGCAATAAGGATGAAGAAATATCTGAGCAGCTGCTGGGAAAGCAGAGACAGTAACTGGAGAGGAGCCTGGCCTCAATGCAGAACCAGGCTGTTCCCCTGGAAGACAAGGGGACTCCTCCAGTCCCAGGCACCCACCAAGGTGTGCATGAGGCTGGAGAGCACAACTGACAGGGGAACACCCCCTTATTTTTAAATGTGCAAGAGGTACCAGCACAACAGGGTTGCTCCAATAGCCCTGCTTAAAGATAACCCATTACTTCTGCTCATGCTCATCTTCAGCTTTCTATGTGCCACAAAATACGTATGGCAAATGCTTTGGTTATCCATAAGGGACAAAAATACAGGGATCAGATTTGAGAAAGATGCAAGAAGATTTTGTGACCTGCCACATCACCAAGTTATAGATCTCTAGCCACCTAATTACAGAGGCAGCTTGGTTCTGCCACATCCACATGAACAGGAAGAATAACTTTACTGTGAAGGTGACGGAAAAGGTTGCCCATAGAGGTTGTGGAATATTCTGTCCTGGAGACATTCAAAAGCCATCTGGACAAAAGCCTCAGCAGTGTGCTCTAGGATCTTGCATGAGCAGGGAGGTTGGACTAGATGACCTGCAGTGGTCCGTTCCAACCTTAACTATTCTGTGACTTTATGATTTTTGTAACATTTCCCTCCCTATGAAATGTGACATGACTTCTGTGTATCTGCATAAACATGAGAATTACCCATTTTCTATTACAATCACATGAAGAAACAAATTCAAAATAAAATGGACAGCAGTGAGCACTGCCTGGAGGGGAACTTACCTGGATTCACACAGGTGTCCTCATAGTCCCAGCAGCAGTCCTGACGCTCCTTGCAGCCGCTGTCGCACTGGCAGCCGGGCACACCTTTCACGTGTGGCTCATTGCATTTGTGTCTGCAGCTGACTGTAGGGAGAGGGCAGCAAGGCTGAGTGCTCAAATAACCCTGTCCCAGGCAGGTCAGTTAAACAGATCACGGGTATGGGCTGCAGGGAGAGATGTGCTGAATAATTTCCCAAATCTGATTCCCTAGCCATTTTCCAATACGGTCACCAGCACACAGGCCAACATGGTGGAAGCAAGGCTGTAGGAATCCCTCTGGGAGCTGAAGGTCTGGCAGCTGTTGGGACCGTGCTGGCTCACAGCCTGGAGCAGGTCTGTTTCTGCAACACGTATCTGCAGCACCACTGGCACAGGAGGCAATGCCAGGGTGTACCACACTGCCAGCATGAGGAAGGAGAGACTGCCATCTCCCCTGCTCATTTCTCAGTCTGAAATAAAAGAGGAAGAGTGATTCCCACTTTGGATGTCCTGTAATACACCTGCATAGGATGGAAGCTCCCTCAGGGCTGGGGAGCAGTCATGGGGGCTCCCCAGGGGCAGCTGGGCAGGGATCAGCAATCAGGACCTATCCCACCACTGCAGCCTGGAACAGAGCAGCTGAGGCAGCACCAGGGCAGCCCCACACCAGGTACTGGGCACTATCCTGACAACAGGGAGAGGTCAAGGCCAGGCTGTTGGCATGTGGGTGGGCCTGGCTCAGCAGGAATCATGGCCAGGGAGGGCAAGGCTCTGGGGAGCTGGAGACCATCCCTGCTGGGTCAGTGCTGGGGCAGGGACAGTGGCCCCTGGGTACTAGGCAGGATGGGAACAGCCCAGGGGAATCTCCTTTCCTGGAGATATTCAAAAGCCCTCTGGACACAATCCATAGAGTGCATTCAGGACTCTAGCAATATCTCTGCTACCTTATTGTTACAATGTCCCTTAAAAATCTGAAGGTTTGGCTGTTTTCATTAAAACAAAGAAAAGGATCCAAATGAGGGGCCTGGCATTGGAAGCTGAGACATATTCCTCAGCACAGCTCTGACACCTTCAAGCAGAGTGAAGAGACAGCTCTGGATCTCCTGAGGACACCTGAAGACAACCCCAAATCTCCAAATATCACTTGAAGTTCCATACCAGCCTCCACACCACATCCACATCCACATTCTCTGCACTCCAGAAATACTGTTTGAACCCTGCTGAGCTCCTGCATTTCCAGCTTTCTTCTCCAGTCACACAGCTAAACAGGAATAGGTATAACTATCTACTCAGGTTTGATAGGGAAATTCTATTGTAATCACCACAAGGTTCATGCTTTTGCAGGATGCACTGCCTACAAATTTGGGTTTTAGTATCAACTGTGTAGAACGTGTGCAGAGCTAAAATGATTTTCAAATGATCAAAAACCAAATACAGTTTCATTTAATCTTTCTTCCTAGGGCCCATGCTATTGAAAGTCTTCAGAAGGGTCTAAGACTTGATGAGCTACTAGGTAAACAAGTACAATACGTGTTTATTAGCTATGAGAAAGAGACTGTTCTTCCTTGAATTCCTCCAGTGTGGGATTGCTATTGTTTTGATGCTAAAGGAAGTGTTTTATTTAATTCACAGTGTGTTGTGTTTATTTCTTCTCACCTAGACTGACTCCCTGACATCAAAGTACTACTTTGTCTTTCTAACTAAGAAGTACCATTACACCAAATCAAGCCACTACCTCCTTTTTACTGTAGCTTTACAGAAACTCAAGTTTTCAACGAATATTCATAATCAGTTTTAGGATCAGCTACCTGAACTATGCCAAATATACTCAAAGCAGAAGCCCTGAAGATGATCCAAAGATATCTCTTTCAAAAAACATTGTTCAAGTAATTGCAGTAATTACATGTAATAAGATAACACATATCTCAAATTTCCTGGAAGTGCTAACGCAATAAAATGTGCTGTGAACTAGATTTCACACTTTTGTAAAGACTCAGCAAGACACTTGGTGGTTTAGGATAGGTTTTTCAAGTACAGATTGAGTGAATGTTCAGTTTTTTATACGATCGAACTTGAAAAATGCAAGAACTTATTTTCACAGGTGGTGACTTTTCACAGATCATTTACATTACAATATAAAAGAGCCTTTGCTGCAAGCCTTTACCAGACCCAAATCGTTGGCTATTATGTTGAAAGTATAAACATACCTTGTTCCTGGATTCCACGGTTGAGTCCTAGTCCTAAACCTAGTCCCAGGGATACAACCACCAAAGCACACAGCAGAACCTGTCACACAGACACAGGGAAATCAATGTTCACAACTGTGATAAATTGTTATGATTCTTAGAAATTAACTCTATTATTAATATTTCTATGAATGAATGATTTCTTAAGAACTAATCATTTCTCTGAAGTCCTTCATCAAAAAATTGAGCCTGAAGCTAGGAGAGGCACAATAATTATAACCTTAGAAGTCAAGGTCCTAATGCTGCACTTTTAACCTATGGCCAGTTGCAATGTTGTAATTGGGGAAATCTTTGCTGGAGAAAAGATAGTAAGAAGTGATCAATGTATTTATCTGTTTTCCATATGCTTTATCTGTACAAATGAAAGCAATTACTTTTATTTATCTTCTGTATTTACCTGATATGATCACAAGGATTTCTTAAGAGATTTAGCTGGATTGAGGCTGCAAGCATAAAATTTTCACCCACGTGCCAGTTTCTTATAAGTCAGCCTGTTAGTAAGGTTAGAGGAAACTGGAAAGAGACTAACAGCCCAAGGAAGCTCCATAACAGAAAGCAGCATAACTTTTGGGAGACGAAGGCAGAGCTGAGGAAGCCTCTTATCAGCTCAACAGACACCAAAGAGAAATGGCAATTCCTGCTGGTGAAAGGTGCAGTGAAAAGTGACAACCCTTTCAGAGTAGTTTGTGATGTATGCGTTTTCCTCTTTGCTAAAATAATCATGGGAAAGGAAATGTATATCACAGAAAAAAACACCATGAACCAGCCCAGTTTGTGTTGCAGCTTAGCCCCAGAGCTTTCTTTTGTCTTCTGCTATTTCCAGGAATCAGCTGACTGATTCTTGGAACTACTAAGGTTGAAAACAAAGTAGAACGAGAGAAGGTTACTCTCAAGCTCAGCGTTACTGTATTGAAGCGTCTTATCTAAGACCACAGCAATTTTAAGGAACTGAGAACAACTGCACGTGCATCCCCTGATCTTTGCTGCTGCCTGCCCTGCCTTGCAGAAGTGTGGCAGCAGGGAGGGTTGCTCAGTTCTCAGTTGTGGGTGTACAACTGATTTATTTCTCAGGTAACACTAATGCCACAGTTACTTGCTTCACACTTTCTCGTTCTCACCTTTACTTCCTTCATGCTACTTACTCACAGGTTTTTGTACAGATGTACCTCAAAAGGAGTGGAAATGGAATTGGTGAGAGAACTGGATGAGAGAGACAGGTGGAGTAAGAATGCGTGGAAAGATTGCCCAAACTGGCAGAAATGCTGAAGTCCCTTGAAGAGAGACCTCAGGTGTGAAGGCAGCAGTTTAATCCTACATCCAGTCAGCAGGGTCTGAGAATAAGGGTGTTGGGGTGTTCTTTGGGGCTAGACCAGCAGCCACACTTTCTGGGCAGGGAGGATAACACTGCCAAGTTCACCTGACAGGTCATGTTTCACTGAGCACAGATAAGCCTAATCACGAGAGCGCGTACTTTTCACCTTAAAGACACTATGGTTTTACCCTTCATCTTGATTAAAACTCATATTTGTAATTGAAATAAATAGACGATACTAAATTGAAGTACAAATTAAAGTACAGCTATTACAGCAACAAACATTCCCACTTCTTCAAATAGTGAGACAGCTGAAGTAAAACCCAAAAACTCCTATCAGGTATACAGAAAAGATGCTGCATTTATTATAACATTTACACAAACACCCTTGTTTTTGGGACACTCATTCTTAAGGTGAAATAACATTGGTAGCACCTTTTCAAATCCTCAGGCTTTCCAGAGCTAACTTCTATGAGTAAATTCAAGATTACAACTATTTATTCATAGAAAAGTTGTTCCCAGCACATATGCTCTGTTCGCTGGAGGATTTACTGGACAGTGTGACTCCTATTTGTACAATTCTCTGCCGGAACTTTCAGGAAAAGGTTGCCAAGAAAGTATTTCAAGCATTGGATTTAAAAAAAATATAATTTACTTTCCTTTATAGTTATGCGATTTTCCCAAATTGTTTCTCATGACTCATTTTTAACTGATGACTTTAGGAAAAACATGTCTGCTATTTCACCTTCTTTTTCTCACCATTTCCAGTATTTCCCTCACATTTTATGCAATCATTACACAATGCAGCATCAAATAGGAAACTGTATTATGTGAAATTGTTTTGATGACATAGAGATGAAAGGAATAGTAGCTTGACTCTCATTTTAATAGAGTTGATTTCAAAATTAAGTTGCAAGCCTTTCTAAAATCAGTATCTGTAGTTTTCTCTAAATTTCAATTTACAAATGCAAGAGCTTGTGCAAAAGCATACACATATTTAATGTTTGTTTCTATTGTGGTCACAAACAGAAGACATAAAAAAGTACTTTAAAAACTTAACAAAAATCCTACACTTTATTTATTTTATAAGGCAGCTGCATAGCTCTTAAAGCCTCAGAGAAGATGTAAAGAGTTGACACGATATCTGAGATGTGGGACTGACAATACTGTACAAAACGTTACATTAAGCTTTTCCCATGCCTTGCTGGCTTCCTGAGTGTTTTTTGCCAACGACTTGTCTATAGGTTCTGTTTTGTTAATGACGGCTGTAAAGATACAAAAGTAGGCAAAAAGAAAGTGTGGCTGCTTTGGCCACAAACATATATGTGTAAGATAATGGCTAAAATAAATTATCAAAGCAATGTCTTCACTATGCAAAAGAACTGCCAGGTTAATGAAGTACAACAAAAACTGCCAGTAAAAAAAAATTGCTTCATAGGTACCAGAACTTTAAAAATGTGCCAGTGAAGCTAGTGCAGTTTCGGTGACACACTTATGCAGTAAAATATTAACTACCAATTACTAAGCTACCTTAAATGATATACTGATAGAATGAAACTTTAAAAAATCCTGCAGATTTGAGGATTGTTGAACTAGCAGCCCTGAAGAGCAGCACCTACTTACAGCACAGATGACTTTGTATTTCAAGACGGTTTTTTTCTCCATATATTCGTTTGGTTTTAAAGCCATCTCATCCGAATATCCTCTGTAATCCCTGGTTATATCATCCTCAAGCTCCATTTTGTCGACTTCTGCCTCTCTTCTGCGTCTTCTGCCTTCCTCAGCCTTCCCAGCTGTGTTAGCTGCGAGATAAATGCTACTCCTCCTTCAAGAGTTACTTAGCTCATAGAACTTTTTACGAGGTCTCAGCTTTTGCATTCGTGCTAGCTTTGCAAGAAGGCAAATCAAGCAGGAAAACTACTCTGAAAGGTCAAAGGCTGAAAACCATTAGCTGTGTTCAGGGTATCTGACTGTTCAAGATAAGAATGGCATTAGGCAAGCACTTAAGTGGAGATTAGTATTAAAATGTTGCTAAGCGATAAAATGCAAAAATACTCAAGTACTCATCTATTTGGTTAAAAGCTTGTCATCCAGAGAATTTATCCTCAAAGAACGCGTTAAACATACGAAACCAATATGAAAGGAGACGGTTTCTTATTTCTGTTCTGTGTCACGCCTATGTTTTCAGTACCGTTTCCTTATTTAGCATCAGAGGATTCCTCCCTGATAGTTTCAACGAAAGTTTGTCTCAACTTTCCCCGCACCGCCCC
>VZUA01059648.1:0-15672 GCA_013401035.1 Horornis vulcanius
AAATGACAGACTCTGTCAGGTTTTTAAAAGCAGAGAAGATCGAGCAGGATTAAGAAAGATAGAGCAGGATTAAGAGATTTATCTAGGCATTATCCAAAAGACATACCATCAACAGGCTTCAGGCAGAGATGACTCCAACAGAGGAAGATGGAATGTACCAATGCTTGGAAGGACATTGTTCACCACGCTTCAGGTCACAAGTCTCCTCCTAAGCACTTACTTTCCTTGACCCATCACATACTAGAGAAGCAATCATCTCAAATTACTTTTTGCTAGGACCAAAGTCTTAAAGTTTTCTTTCAGAAGACATGTCCCATTATTCTACTAGATATCTTTTCCATGCCACACCAGTCCGAACAAACCCTTTTTGCATGTGTAATCAGATTCTGGAGTGCTTTATCTGATGAGCTTGCATTCATACTGTACACAGTTTAAATACTTCACACCTGGACTGAAGAAAAAACCTTTCCACCGTAAACTCTCTTGTTGTCCTCTTCATAGAAGATTAGAATGGTCTTCATACTGGAAAAACGAGCAATAGTGCTCAAATTGAGGATTTAGGTGTTGTCTGTACAGTCCAGTCATCCAGAAGGAAAACGCCTCCTGTAGCTCTACAGCCATGTTCTAGTGTTACATGGCACACAGCACTGTTTATGTGAGGTAACACATCTCCCAGAAAGAAATTCTCAAAATAATGTTGTGATTTAATCTACTTCAAAGACTATATACCATTCTTTCCATGCAAATGGACAGCTAACGTTACTACATGACTATCAATAAGACTCCCAAACTATCAAAACAGGCAGAAAACGAGCTACAGCTACTCTAATCAGCAAGGGGAAGAAGGCTGCTTAACAACTGCTATAATAGATGTTAGACTGACATAGTGTAATTCATGCACTTTGTACATAGCTTGTACTTAAGGCTGAAATCTGAAGGAAATCAAGCAGCTGATTCTGAAGTGCAGGATTTTGTATGTCTTTTGTATAGGTAATCTACAGCCAGCAGATGTATTTATACCAAATACAGAAAGCAGAAAAGCATCAATGATGGTATGGAGATATGAAACCCTGCATGACAGAGAAGGTCAGTTTGTCAATATGAATAGGTATGAACCAGACTGAGATTTAACTTCCTCAGGTTGTTCAAGGAACAGGCCAATTCTCTTCTCATGAGATCAAACACAGCATAATGGAGGCAGAGTTACACAGCTGCACATTAACTGTGTAAAACATGCATATGGATGGGCAACTTGCACATATACCACGTGCTTCTCTAAGCATTTCTAGGATGAAACACACCTGGAGGCACAGATGGAGTCTTGATGTCAGATGGCACCAAAAGAGAAATAAACCAATTGTTTAGGACTTCCTCAAAATCTGAAACTAATTTTATATATCAAGCTAATTAATTGCAGAAATGCTTACTGTGTTCTATTCCACATCTAACTCTTGGAATGAAATTGCTGACCTGTGAATAGTTTCATATATTTGTGTTGCAATGTCTTTATTAAAAACACAAATGAAATTTTGGAGTTAAATACTGAACAAAAACCCCTCCAACTCTGTTAATGACAGAGAAAGTCAGGTTTTTCTCCTCAACTGAATAGACATTTCACATAATAACTAGATCAAGTTTCACACTGCCTCACCACTTGGACATCAGCAAGATCACTGTGACACCACAGACGTCATTAGCAGGTATGTAAATTCTCTGCTCTAAATACCATCTATTATTAACTGTCTGTATTCCCTGTCTAATCAAAACCAGACTGCTATCAAGTTCCATAGAAAAAAAAAACACAGAAGAATTCCCTGTGCTCTGAAACAAGAGACACTATAACAAGATATTTTACTAAGTTAACACTAGGACAGGAACATAAGCCATTTAGCTCTCTTGTCTTCTCCAGAGTTTCCGTTTCATATATCCACTTCAAAAAGCAAAAGCCCTCTCATATGTATCTTCACTCAACTCCACAAGATTCCCATCATGCGTTTTCCATGGGAGTTTCAGTGGGATGACCAACAACTATTTATCTGAACACAGACATAGTCAAATCTAGCACACAGCAGAAATCTTTGACAGATATATTTCTGGGAGAGAAAAAAAGAAAATTAAGCNTTGGATGGGAGCATGTCTTTTTCTCATTCTTCAACCTGCTTCCATCCTTCAGGAAAAAACATTTTCATATCTCCTAGTTCTGGCCTACCTAATATTCCAACCAAAAGCAAGACAAAAATAGAATCACAATTCATACTGAAAAGGAAGCATACAGTCTTAATTCATATTTTTATCTTTAGCTTCCAGAGGTGACAGGAGACAGGGAAGAGAAAAAATTCCTGATTCATGACTTGTTCAGGGAGCAAAAAAGAGAGAAAAGGCACTTAAGTGACAGGTTTACCAATTATTCAATGCCAAATTCAATTAAAAAGATCAATACTGCATCTATATACAATTCATATGTTCAATACCACCATATAGACATCTATCAATCAGAGCTGTTCCTTAATTCAGGCAGAAACAACATGTATCTATCTGAAAAGATAAAAGCATCTTTACAAATGAGGCCTGATCACCATAGAACAAGCATAGAGGTTTGGCCTCATTGCCTGAAGCTGCATCTCTGGTTTCTGGAAGAAGAGCTCCAGAGAAACATATATCAACATACTGCAAGAATTGATGCCAGTTTCTCAACATTAATCGTGCTTTTGAAAAAAACTAAGTAGCTACATCAGACTCAAATACTTAAAAAAATAAAACAAAATACCCAAAGACTGCACCTCCCTCCCCACAAAAAGGAAAAAAAATCTCAGATACCCACAATTACATTAACAACAGTTATTAAAAATGCAGTCAGAGATGAAAGCAGAGTCTGGGAACAATCTTATCAACACTTTTACTCCATTCTCTGCTGCTAAAAAGTGAAGCTGTCACAAAACCCTTCACCATCAGCTTCTGTTCTATGGTACATTTAGAAATATTGACTCACTGTGGTGCACAAAAAGTGTTTTAATCAACATACATGAGAAAAAATAATTTTGAATCTTCTTACAGGTTCTATACAAAGAGAAAGAAGGTTGTATTATCTCATAAAGCATATTGTACTTTCTCATAAAGTCTTTGAAAACTGGCATTGATAAAAAATAATCCAAAATCACTGATAAGATTTCCCTGTTTAAAGTGTGTTAGATTCTGCTCCTACATATCTTACTTACATTTTTTGTGAAGTTCCCCAGCAAAAATAGTGCACAACAAAGCCAAATGAAAAACAATGAGATGAAAATGAACTTCTCATTCCATCTATCTACTGTGCTTTATCATGCTTTCATTGTCTAAAACACAACACTAGTCAAGGAGACAAAATTTGAAGTTTCATGGAATATCCAAGTATATTTTTGACATTTCATCACACATTTCACCAAGGACAGAAGTGAACTATTCACCAAGGATCTGACAATGCTGAATTTCCTATTATTGTCTTTTCAACCTATGACTACTCTTACAGACTTGCTTATGTGTTCATGGAAAAGACCAGAACAATGTGGATAATTGAATACAAAAGCTACTATTTCACACTAGGAAATACTAGCTCCCAACAATGGGTCTAACCAACACCAGTCACATCAGTAATAACATTACAGTAACTGTAATGCTGAATATAAGGAACATTTTCCTTCCAGAGTCTTGGAAAAAGGTAGTCTTATTAGAACCAGATGTAACACATGGTAGCCAGGCCCCTGCTAAGGACAAATGGATTTTCTATTTTCACCATTTTTTTTTTCTTTTTTTCTCTCACCACGACACTGAGTCTTGATGCTCTCAAAGCCTGCTTCTTCAATCTGAGCCTTTCCATTGGCTACAAGCTGTCCTCCATGGCAAAACACACTCTTTAGTATGCTGGCCATAGCACATTTACATGTATTTTAAAATTTCTCAAAACCAAATAGGAATATATATAATTCTTTATTTACTAGACTTTTATAATATAAACTTCCTTCCTGTTGAGAAAAAGGCCGAACAAATCTAAACAGGTCTTCTTGAACTAGTAGCATAGATGGCAGCTACAAAAGTACATCCCAAGCCTTTTGCCTAGGTGGTCTTTCACAGATGAAACTGCAGCCAGAGGGTTAAACTGAGGACATGCCAGGGTATGGCTGGTTTTATGGGGGATGTACAGAAAGCTGTTTCAAAATCAGATAACTACATTTCCCTCTTCTATCCACAGAGGGTGAAGGCTTCAGTCTGCCTCTATGTTCCCTGTTCTGCTGAAATTGTCTGCTACCTATCTGCAGCCTATATTGTATTTCCTGCCACTCTCTCTGGAGCTTATTAACCTCCCTAACCTTAGTGTGCCATTTTTTCGAGGACAGAGGCAAAGACAGCCAGATCTGCCAGGCAGATGTTTAGTTAAAATAACACAGCTCTGAAAAGATTCATTGGAAAGGATATACATGGACTTGGCAACAGCTGTGTACAGAGCATAAGGATCACTAGTCTCAGCAGTGGCCTCATTAGATAAGCACATAGTTTCTAGCATGACTGCAACATTTATGGAGATGGAAGTAAAAAGACAATACGGTGATGGGATGTTTATGCATCACCTTCAAATACCAGCAACAAATCCCGCTGCCCAAAGCTGTAGTTATTATGTTGCCTAACAAACATTTTTCTCAGACTGCATATAACTAGTAAATAGATTAGCCACATGAGGCACCTAGGTAGCAAGAAAAAACTCTTCATATCTGTACCACGCATTTACACATGGAAAAATTATTTTTAAAAAGCTGCTTTTATAACTTAATGCATATAAAGGGAACAAAGTAGGCAGGGAGAAAAAAGGGAAAAAATAGAAGTGATCAAAAAAGATCATCATGAACAAATGAAAGATCAAACCTAGACTGGAAAACTCCTGTCACACCATAAATTTAAATGTTTCATTTGCAAGGCTCTCCTTTACTGATCATGTGTTACAACTTTTGCTATAAAAGTAAGGAAGAACTACTAAGGAAGAATTAAAAAATAAGACACTTAGTATGTGTTAGTATCTTCATCCCCTGAATGTACAAACGTACACCTTTTCCCCTTTGAAGAAAAAAAACAAACAAAAACAACAAACACAGTAGACGTTTGGCTGCTGGAAAGGAGTTAACCTAGATCAAAGTTGAAATAAAAATTTAAGTCAGTAATAAATAACTTTCCCCTTTTTATCTGCATTTTGTGTTTTTCTCAAGTAAGAGACTTAAAAAAAAACAGTGAATTTTGATTAAGCACAAGTCAGTCAATTAATTTTGTTTTAATTTATCAACTGATAAACAGTTATTAAGAAACATCTGTTATGGAAGGATAATATGCCAGACAAACAAACCATAAAAATCACATTCTCCCTGCCCAGAAGTATCCAATTTTCTTGCAAGCATTTTCCCCCGTACCTGCAATGCATTTCTGCTAAAAAAAAAAAACCCAAGGACCCACAAAAAACCCCAAACCAACCAACCAACCAACCAAATAAAAAAACCTTCCACATATTTCAGACTCTTAAGTCCCAGTCTCTTAATTTCTTTAAGTTACACTCAGTAATTGGACATAACCTGATTCTGTAAACTATAGGGGCACAGAATGTTAGGAGAATCTTGCCATACTGTAACCCATCACATCACACTTACACAGACAGATTGAATCATACCAGGATTGCCAGTGGTACCAGAAAGTGCTGGAAGGACTTCATCAGAAACAAGCAGAGGTAAAAGCAGAGGGATGCTGACAAGGCATACAAAGTGCTTGCTATTACTCCTCTGCCTTTTCTCCTTAATGTGCCACACTCTTATTTTCAATGCTCAAACATCTGTTCCACCAGTTGTCCCTGAAACAGGGCTGACAAATTCTACAGAAGGTCCAGTGCCACCACAAATAAAACACAACCCGCTTCCCAGTAAAAAAAAAAAAAAAAATTCTCTAAATCACAGTGCAAGAGTTAAACTCCTTTTTGGTCCAAGGCCACATCAGGATGTAATAGCTAGGGAACTCCACTTGGAAGGTTCTTCTGTCCACAATTTTTTTTATTGTCTTGGAAGGAACTCCACATAATGACCACCTTTTGACACATCACTATTTTGGGTCTGCATAACAACTGTGCCCATCTTCCACACAGTGTTATCTCTGGGGTTACAATTCACAGAGATCTACTGGAAATTTTGCAAATATATAAGTATCACTAAACATGCCAGAGCAGCCCATTTTCTGAATGAGAATTAAAGTACTTAACTCTTATGAATGACTGTTGGATAAATACAAACTTCCGAGTTTTTAATCTTGAGACCCATAAAAAAACTAATCCAAAAACCCCTGAAAAAACCAAACCCAAAACAACACAAAATACTTTTACAGCTTCAATCCTTCAGATGCACCTATCCCTCAGGGAGCCTTTATGGTAGCAGCAGCAGCAGCAGCATATTAAGCTATGAAGTTCATCTCTAAACTGAACAACATTTTAAGCATTCTCCAGGAAGTACAGGTTACTGTATATACATAAATCTCTTTACGCACATGAATCTCTCTTGCCCTGAGCTTTGGAAAACACTAGAGATTCCATAAACCTCTATAACCCTGCTAGCATTTTTTTTTCAAATAGAGGTCTCATCATGAGCTCTGGGGTTACATATTGTTCCCTGAAGTACATGGGGGGAACAAAACTCCACCAAATCCACATACATTTATGTACAACATCATCTAAAACCAAGTCTTCCACAATTCAGCTTATAGCAACCTCCTTTCTAGCTGAATTAAAGCCACATTTCTGTGCTTGAGCTGAACAATCTCTCCTGCAACTTCACATTAGCCAAACCAAAGATACCTGGCTTGTGAGGTTAACTCCCAATCAAATGAACACAAGTGTTTCTCAGACAAGTTTCTGTAAATTGGGGCTGGAAAATAAATTCCAGCTTTGTTTCCTAAGAGCAAATGTGTTAATATTTTTCTAGTTTAAGACAAAGATTTTCAAGGTTTTCTTTTTTCTCTCTCTGTCTTTTCACCCTCTTGCTGTCAGGCTACTATTGTTGAACACTGTATCTTAAAGTGTAAACTACTGTATCTTAAAGTCTTAACAGACTCCCTAGCTCTTCCCTGTATGACACCTACTGAACAGCAGAAACTGATAGTTAAAAAAACCTAGAGATTCATAGTGAGCAAGACTTCTCTGTTTATCACACTGGCTAAGACTGACCTTGCTTCTAAAACTGTTAACTGAAAAAGGACTGAAAGATTAAACACTTGGGGGAAAAACAGATGGTCAGTTACCTGTGCATGTATAATGCCTCTGAGATCAAGCTCTCTATAATACTATCTTGGACTCCTAGTTCTGTTTTGAAGAGAAAAATCAGATAGAGATCTTGCATACCTGAACAACTTCATTAGGTTCACTGGCATATTTCTGCGCAGGGATCAGGATCCAAGGCTTGAAGTCAGAAGACTCTAGAGAAGGTCTGGGAATTATGTTTCATTTGTAGAGTGAAGTCACTGATGTGATTACACCATACAGGATAAAGGACACTTAGAAGACACTTTGATTCCCAGTGCTCTCTAACAAGCAAGTTATTTCTGGCAACAGATTTTCAGTGATACATACTTTAAGAATACACCTGCTTAGAGATCACGTATACAACAGCTGGGGAAAAAAAACCCAAAAACCAACATACACTTTCTCAGAACTTCTTTCAAGAGAAAGAGCTAGCTGCTGCTAACTTTTGCCTTTCTCCTGAAAGCTGTTTAAATATTTGTGAAGAAAAATTCTTTGGGAAGAGAAATAATCCCAGATTAGGAGAAAGTTAACTCTTTTTAATTTCTTTTGAAGATAAAGCCCCACATGTTTGAGTTTTTTGTTTTACAGATGCTTAACTTCTCAAATGCTGTCCTTGGGACCACCAAGGCCCATGTGAATTGGGCACCTGGTATGGAAACAGACAACTGCTTGATTCCCGAAGCATTTTCACGTGATGGTCATTACCATGGCACACAAACACCTCAACAACTTGAGATCTCTGTGAGAAGCAAGAGACCACTGCAGGAGATGAACTTTTAACTCCTGATGTTCCCAGTCATCATCAGAGGCTGGGAAGGTCAGCAGCCTTAGGGGAGTCCTCCCACCCGTCTGAGCACTCTGACTTCCCTACCTTCCATCACTTAGTCCAAGCAGACAGCCTTTATCAGCCAGCACGCTCTCCTCTTCCTCATAAAGAATACTTTCGACCTCTTCACCTGCCCAATTTTTACAGTACTTCTCAAGTTAAAAAGCAGAAGTGTGAGTATGGGCACACTGGGCGAGGAGCCCAGTGGGGAACCATGCCAGGATGGGCAAGTGACCACAATCCCTCCCGGGGACATCCTCCGCTTTCTGGGACGTCAGAACGAACTCCCGTTTTAGCGTCTCTTGCCTGTGTCAGACTTTGTCAAGTTTAGACAAAGTTCTGGGTTTTCCTGGCACGCAGCGGAAAGGATCACAGCTTCCCACAAGAGCCCGTGCACTTTAACAGAAGCGACAAAACTCAACTACTGTATTTGTCTGCCACGGCTCAGAAAGATTTTCAGGCTGTAGGGTGAAATTACTAGAAGCAGTATTTATATATAGTATACGTCTTGCCCCTAAAACTCTAACTTCGGAGTCCAACGCTGAAGTCGAGCGCGGGTCTTGGCTGAACGGGGGTGTTCGCGCTCAATTTAAGCCAGGAGGCGGAGCCCCCTTGGTGACTCTTTACCGGGAATTTCCAGGCCGACGCCCCCAACAGCGCGGCCCCACCGCTCGGGGGGCGCCCCCGCCCGCAGCTCCCCACGGCCCCGGCGCTGCCCCGCGGGCGGCCCGGGCTCAGCCCCGCGCAGAGNAGAAGAGGAGTATATGCAATAAAAATATCCTAGGGGTTTTAATACTAATGTGTGACAACATAAGTGACGCCCGCTCCGCCCCCGCCGCCCCGCCCCGGGGCGGATCCGCCGCTGCCGCCGCCGTTCGGGGCCGGCCGGAGCCAGAGCCGCCACAAACCGGTTAAGCCTGCCCGGCCGGGCCCGGCGCTGCCGAGCTTGTCACCGAGGCGGTCCTTCGCTCCCCATGAGGCCGATCCCTTACGAGCTTTAAATTATTCAGTCGAGACGCTGTTGCGTGAGAGGCCGGCTGCTGCCGACTCCAACAAAAGCCATCCTTAATGTTTTATACGAGAGTACAGAGGATACGCGGTTTGACACAGACGCAGTCCCGGGGGGGAAGGTGGCGGTGCCCGGGGCCCTGTTTTCTGTCAGCGCACTTCACCGGTGACTCGTGGAAGCAGGCAGTAGTCCAAATACTGATACAAGCCTCGTGAACCTCTGAAGTGATTAGCTGGTATTTCCATCTGTGGTTTTGCGTCTTGAGCAGACAAGCAGGTGTTCATGCTTCTCAACAGTAGCACCCCTGTGCTGCTTTGTCTGCACAGAAAAATCACAAAACCACAGAATAAATAATGTTGGAAGGGACCAGTGGGTCCAACATTCTGGCTCAGGCAGGACCATGCTAGAGTATATGGCACAGGATTTTGTCCAGATGGTTCTTGAATCCAGCAGGGGAGACTCCACAACCTCTTGGGACAACCTGTTCCAGTGTGTGGTCCCATGCACAGTAAAAACTTCTTCCTTATGTTCACCATGTTGCATCCATTTCTGCCCATTGCCTCTCCTGTTGCTGGGCACCACTGAAAAGAGCCTGGCTCTGTCCCCTTGGCACTCTCCCCTTCAGATACCTACTGACATTCATGAGGCCATCCCTCAGTTGTTCCTTCTTGTGGCTGAAGATACCTAGCTCCCTCAGCCTTTCCTTAGAAGAGAGATGGTTCAGACTCTGGATCAACTTAGTAACTCCCTTATAGACATCTCCGGGAGCTTCTAGTCTTGTACTGAACAGCCCTGTAGTGGACACAGCACTCCAGGTGATGATGCCTCACCAGGACCAAATAGAGGAGACGGATCACATCCTCCAACCTGTTGGCAGTCCTCTTCCATATGCAGCCCAGGATACCATTGGCCTTCTTGGCTGCAAGGACACACTGCTGGCTTATGGAGAGCTTGTTGTCCACCACAACTCTCAGGTCCTCCTCCACAGAGCTGCTTCCTAGCAGGTTTGTCCTCCAGCCTGTGCTGCTGCATGGGATTATATTTCCCCAGGTGCAGGACCCTGCATTTGCCTTTGTTGAATGCCAGGAGGTTTCTCTCTGCCCATCTCTCCAAACCTGGAGGTCTTTCTGAAGGGCTGCACAGCCCTCTGGGCTATCAGCCACTCCTCCCAGCTTTGTGTTGTCAGTGAAATTGCTGAGCAGGCCTCTGCCCCTTCATCCAAGTCACTGATGGGTAAGTTCAACAAGACTGGGCCCACTNTGCTGCTGTCCCCTCATCCATCCAGGTAGTTGTTTTATTGTGGAAGGCAATCAGGTTGGTAAAGCACGATTTGCCTTCAGTGAGTCCATGCTGACTGCTCCTGATCACCTTCTTGTCCTCCCTGTGGATAGAGGTGGCCTCCAGAATGAGGTGCTCAATCACCTTTCCAAGGACTGAGGTGAGGCTGACTGGATGATAGTTCCCTGCATCCCTTTCTGGCTCTGCTTGAAGACTGGAGTGACATTTTCTTTCTTCAGTCCTCAGGCACTAGTCCTGATCTCCGTGACCTTTCAAAGATGATTGTAAGGAGCACAGCTATGATGTCCTTCAGCTGTCTCAGCACTCCTGTGTGCATCCTGCCAGGGCCCATGGACTTGAGTATGTTGAATTTTACTATGTGTTCTCTAACCCAATCCTCCCTGACCAAGGAGAGGTCTTGCTTCTGACATTCCTTTACCCTGGTCTCCTGGGTCAGAGATTCCTGAGGGCTGGTCTTGCTAGTGAAGACCAGTAGAAAGATGGTGTTCAGTAACTCTGCCTTCTCTGCATCTTAGTTTTCTTTTTGTTACTGATAAAGATATTCTTCTTGGTTTTGACATCATTGTCTAGATTTAATTTCAAATGGGCTTTGCCCTTGACTCATTTCTACTAACTCTGACAAAATCACGTAATATTGTGCAAAAAAGCAGCAAGCTGGCTTACCCCTGGACTTCCTTGGGCCTGTGCTGGCAGAGCTGTGGTGCAAGCTGAGTGCCCTCAGGAAGGTTAGATTTAAAGAGGCATTTGCCACAAGTTATCTTGCATGGCAGGCACAAACTGTCAACATACCTATGAAAAACTCATAGGTTTTTTTTTTAATGTGTTTACTACCTGGTTAATACCCCAGTTAGGTTTCAGTTTGGTGAACTAATGTTTTCATAAAGCAAAAATGGACTCTGTGATTATAAGTACACAATCAAAGGAGAAAATCCTGGGATGAGAGTTCAAAGTAACATGTCTATACAAAGGTCTATTTTCATGTTTTAGTAAAATTAATAATAGAATAAGTTCCTAACAGCTGAATATTTACATGAGCTAAAGAGAGAATATGCACACTAGAGTGGTTTCTTCTAGTGAGTATCTGTGTAGAACATAGATACTAAATGTACATTTCAGATTGAAAAGTGTATGAAGCAAATTAATCACCTTTGAACACTTGGTCTTCAGGAGGTGCAAGAAATAAGATTTAGGTATTGTTGCAATACTTTCAGGGAATCAGTGATAAGAAAGAGATGTTAACGGTGAAATGGCTTAAGACTGCCATAGCTGCTTGGGCACACACATCCTGCAAAAAAAGTGAGATTGCTGTATGATTTTTGCTAGACTGTGTGGGCTTAATTGGCTCCAGTACAGGAAAATTTATGTGCTAAGATGCATAGAAAGGAAGACATTTAAAATGGCTGTATTTTTAGGAGACACCATTAACTAATGTTCATATAGTATTTAACATAAAAGTCAAGGCACATGTGGAAAAGAAATGAGATTTAATTTACAAGAGAGATTATTCAGCCTCTTAGGCCCTGTACCTATGAAGCACTGATTGCTGCTATTCTTTCCTGTCAAGTGCCCGAGTGCACTTAGCACTGCTTTGCAGAGCCTCTCCACCCCCTTACACCAGATACAACCTTTGACAATATAGTAGCATCTCATTTATCCAACCATAACAGAATAGGACCCATTTCAGCTGCCTGGACTGTGAGTAGAGCTGGAACTCATAGGGGCTGGGGAAGGCATCATGTGTCTATTCAGGCCCTTTTCTTGAGTGCAGGAACCCATGTGAGGTTTTAGGAACTTTGGGGATTGTTCTTGTGTAAGTATGCTCTAACGAAGCATGCACAGGAGGATTGGAATCAGTAGGAAAAGTGACTACCCACCCCTCATCTTGTTTTTGCAGGCTTTTCACTGCACTAAAAATGCAATGAAAAGCCTCCAGATTAGTTTATTTATTCCTAATTTTGAGGCACACCTGTGAATAATTGAATAATTCCTGTGTAAATATATGCAGTTCAGCAGAAGTGCTGGTTTTAGTAGGTGAGAATCTGACTTTTAGATATTTGAGTAAATAAAATCTGCTTTCTTTTGAGTACTTAGATTTTCAGTCTGTCAGGTTTAACTACTTGTTTAGGAGATAAATGCTACCACTGACTGTTTATTCATTGCCAAGGTTCCTGTCTTTACCTCAGTGGGGCAAGAACTAGAAAGGAGTTGGTCCTGGAGCTCAGTCTGTCTTGTAGTTTAATCTGTTTCCATTCCCAAAGTGTGCACAGCTCTCTGATGTAAATAAATCTATCTAGTCACTTAGTGCAGAAGAAACTTACATTCAAATAAATTGATGCCTAAGGCCTCTACACTAAAAAATTAATCCTTGTTTAGTAATTTCTTCCATATCACAATATCTTATCAGAGACTTGCTTCTGGCAAATTGCCAATACATGGATGCTTACTCCAGTTTGCTCTTATCTGATAATGACAGTGGAAGTAATAAGCAGTGAACAAGAGCTATAGCTTGGGAGTTTTTTGAGGATTTGAGAAAGAAACTCTGTGTCCAAATTATGTCAAACTGCATGGTGCAGCAACTCCAGAGTGAGAGGGAACACTCCTGAGTGATAAAAGCTCTGAATACCAGGATTCTCAGTAATATTCAGGGAGGAGTACCTTTTATTAAACAAGCAAATGTGCAGCTGCTCATGTGAATGGGATATACTTGAAAACCATATGTTTTTATTATGATCAAATATTACATAAAAAGAAAAAAAAACCCACAACGGACCCTTTACTGTACTGTGAAACGTATTTACCATATATATATGTGTGTGTGTGTGTGTGTACTCATACAGATACAGTAAATCAAGTATTTGAAGATCAAGCTGTCTCTAACAGAGACTCGTTGTGAGAAAATCTGGGCTGTGTTTTTCTCTAACTGCTGAAGGGCAGATTGGGGTGAGAAAGAGAAAGTAGTGTACTGTGAAGTTACTGATTAGTTTTTAATGCCGGCAGTACTGGTGATGCTGTACACACAAAAATTCACATGTTCCTGCTCTGAAGAGTACATTAAACCTTAGAGGAGATTCAGGGTTATCAGTAATTAGAACCTTCAACATTATGTATAACACAGCAAAGGATAAAAAATTAGAGATGAAATAGTAGGAAAAACTTTCATTGCAAAATAAAAAGATTTAAGATACATATGAAGTCACAGGAAAGCAGAATGGGGAGAAATACACTGAGTCATTGAGTTCTCTCTCTGTTCCAAGGCCTGCTGTTCCTGTGTCACTTCTGGCAAGGCTCCTGTCTAAGTTTCTTAAAACATCATCAGTATGTCCAGGCCACCATTTCCAGTGTTTACTGTCATCCAGAGGATGTCTTTAATCCGCAGCATGGTTTTGAATCCTTGTTACTGAAATCTAAAGCCATTACTTCTTAATTTATTCAGTATGAAGAACAGTGAAAACCTGTCTCTTGTTTCTTCTCATTTTCATCTTATCTTTAGTCTCAGATAAAATATATAGATTGTGGGTTTGGACCTTTTTTTTTTNCTGTGGTAGGTTCTGGTATTTTCTGAAGTGTGATCCCCCAAATTGGACACAGTCTTACGAAGACTGTATAGAGAGGAGTTTAAAAGATTACTTCATCTGTCCTGTACGCAGTACCACTGGTCATATTTTGCAGTAGAGTGTTTGTGTTTCACAACAAGGTAACGCTGGCTCAGGTTTAGTATTCAAGCACTATGACCTAATGAAACTTTTATAAACATTAGCTGAGGTGTTGTTCTCTAGTACATCAGCAGCAAATTGTAAGACTTGACTATGACCATCTACATATCCTTTTGCATTTTGCTCTATTTTTTTCTTTCCAATCACTTTCCACAATTTATCAGAATAGTTATGAATTGTAGCTTGAAGGACATGAAGAAGGAAAGAGTAGAAGAGCCTAATGAGACACAGTGGAAAAGTCAGTATAAAAAGCAGTATAAAATCTCCATGCCTGGAGATTCATGGCTAGGATATTGCTATTGAGTTATGAAAAAGACAATCTATCTGAAAATAGCATTAGAGATTGTCTTAATCAACAACGTCTATTTCGGTACAGTCATTGTGGCTCTTCATAAAGTATTTTTCAGTTTATCTAGGAAGTATCGACATGCCTGAATGTGAGGAAACTTTCTTGGAAAGAAACAAAGCAGAAAATTAGGAGAGTGGTTATAAGCATTCTGTGTACTTTGAGCACATTTCTCTTCACTAGGGAATTCTTTGCAGGTGTAAAAATGTATCACGAAATACAGCCTTAATTGTGCCTGAATACTTTTGCCTAATAGGTCATTATATATGTCTTGTCTTCAGTTTTCTTTATGATATTCTGCATTTGTAGCATTCTGTGAAAGCTATGCAAACATCTTGGAGGCCATTAACTGTTGAAAGAGCTGCTAAGTCGCTATAGTTGAAATGTGATAGCAAAGAAGTCTTATGTTAGATACTATAGAAATGGGAGCTCTGATAGTATGAGATACAAACTAATAGATATTTGGAAAGATGTTGAAACAGGGAAAAAACCTCTAATTTCTAGAATTCACACAAGTCATCCACAGATCAGAGTGAAGCCAGCTTGCGAGATGCACACTAGCGAAAAAACAAAACAACCGGACTTAAAAGGTGGTACAGTGTTGGAAGAAGTTGCCTGGAGAGGCTACAGACTCTCTTTAGAGGGTACAAGACCCAGTTAGACAAAGCCATATCTGATCTGAGCTCCTGACTCAAGCAGGAATGTTCAAAAATAATGTTCAAGTTTCTCAGCACACCTGAAGTATGCTCAGAATAGATGGAGCCAAGGTCCAAAATAGTCTGTGGAAGATAAATAGGGACAGAACACAGCGAATGATGCAATTTTGTAAGGAGTGAAAAGCAGTTTTGGCCAGTTGAGTCTTGTTCCTTGCCTGGGTTAAGAATTTAGTAGTTTATTTGTTTTTAAAAGTTTGAGATTACTCTGAGTTTGAGATTATGGATACCCATATCAGGTAATATTTTTCTTCTGAGCTGTTTACTGGAAATCTTACCTGACTACCAATTCCTGTTTTTTTGTTTAAGGTAGCCTGGATTACTGTATTGGTTGACCTCCCCCTTGGACAGGGAAGTGCATGGGGCAAATGAAGTAAGCTGGGCTGAAAGCTGGTTGGAGCACTTATATCACAAATGGCGAAGCATGCCGGGGCTGTTCCTTGTGGCTCCATGCTCAAACAGTTGGGTGAGA